>APFE030343304.1:6311-19275 GCA_000404065.3 Pinus taeda
TTCCAAGTTTGTTACGAACTACCGGGTTGATAAAATTAAAGAAGGGAGTTCCAGGAGTTGCAGCATTATTGCTGCAATACTGGGGCCCACCATCTTTTTGGCGCCGTTGCCGGGGAAGCGTCTGAGTATTAATAATTGTTGCTTTTCTTCTATTTTCTACTACAACCTTATGCTAAGTAATTTATTTCATTTCCATTCTGAAATTTCATTTCCGCAAAAGTAGATTAGACATTTCCTGCTTCCGTAGATTAGCATTTCAATTCTGCAAGTTTAGATTAGCCTTTCAATTCCGCAATTTCAATTCTACAAGCATAGATTAGCATTTCATTCTTGTAATTTCATTTGAGAAAAATAGATTAGTCCTTTCCTGCTTTCATTTCAATTTCGCATTTTCATTTCAACAAGATAGTTAGTTGTAGTTCAATCTATTTTAGTTTTTTCAAGTACAAGTAGAAAAAAACAAAAAATCAACCAAAAATATTTTCTTTCATGCCTTCTAGGAGTAGAGATAATTCAAAAAAATGATTGCACAACACCCCCACTACTTCACACAGCCAACCTTCTCTCTTCTTCGATGGTTGTGATTAAAGAACCCCTAGGTGGACAGCAAGACATATTTGAAGAATCTCTAGGGGAGAAGAAGAAGAAAACATTCCTTTGGAGCAAATGGCTACAAGCAGAAATGTTGGGAGCAGTACCTTATCCAAACATGAATTTGCAAATCAGATGGAAGATTTCAAGAATGATATGAGGCAATTTCTTGCCATGCAACTGGATACCTTGCAGATCCAAAAGAAGCAAGAGGAAGCCAAGAGGGCTTTGGCCATTTTTTGTCCCAGGTGCACTAGAAAGCATCATAGGAACAAATGTCCATTGTATTCCATAGAAGTGTGTTTTTTCTGTGAAGAATACCATCCTACAGATCATTGCCCTTCCTTGCCTGGAATCAAAGCTACATATCAAAGGGCCAAAGAAGTCACTAAACCACTCTATTTCATGAACCAAAGGAGGTCACATGGACCTATACCTTACCAGTAGGAACTGCAAGGGACATCCGAGACCTATTACGACCCCTATCAAGCCACTTTCATGCCTTCTTGGGGTCCCCCTGCTCATCCTTCCTGGTTCACACCTCCTCCTTATTCCTTCATAGATCCATATTATGTTCCTCCAGTTGCTCATTCATTTAACTCTTATGCTCAGCCATAGCCTCAATGGAATGCACCTCATCAAGGGTGGAGGCCCCAGTACAACACTCCTCTCACTCATTTTCCTCCACCACATGCTCAACCGCAACCGTCGCCTCCTACTCCACCAAGGAAACCCCAAATGCCTGCCCAACCACAACCCCATCCACATCCAACTCACATATACACCCCCACTCAACTACCCGTACCACTATTCCCAAAACCATACAATGGAGTAGCTCAATCCAATTGCAATGCTGAGGCACAACATGTCCAAATGACTCCTCTTGAGCTCAATGATCTTCACCATAGCTCAGGAAGAGTATTGCAAAAAAGAGATTATCTTGAAAGCATTGAAGGACCACATTCAGCAAAAGAAGATTCAAAAGAAGAGATCAAAGAACCATGGGTTGCACTTGATGAAGAGAAGACATCAAAATCAGAGATTGAGAGAGTTCCATCATGGTTACCATCAAATCCTCCATGTATTCAAGAGAAAAATCAGCAAAAAGAGGAAGATGAGAAATTCATGATAGAAGAAGATATGAAGAATGATCTAGATCAGCAGAAGGACCAAGGATATAAGAGCTATATTGAGATATGGTTTCAGACGGTCACTAAGTTGCAGCAGTACTCTCTTCTTCAACAATGTTTGATCCCTTCAAAGTCAAATAATTTGGTCTCAAAATCCAGATAGCTCTCAAAGCATGCATTTCAAGCCATTACATCATTTTGTCTCTAATCTCGATGTGCACATGGCTCCATTGGAAGTATTCTTATACTTGAGAATGTTTTTGTTTTTCATCAAGTAGGGTAGGTAGAGAAAAAAAAAAAAAAAAAAAAAAAGAGAAAAAAATGAAAAAATGGAAATAAAGGAAAAATCTAAGGTGAAAACCTCCTCGGAGGCGCCTTAGATTGGCTCATTGATTGAAAACCTCCATTAGGCGGTCAATGGGTTGGAAAAAAGAGAAAAGAAAAAAGAATAAGATCCTTGGGTGAAAACCTCCCTTGGAGGTGCCTAGGGCAGGCAATTAGGGTGAAAACCTCCATGAGGCGCCCTAGTTGTTTTAAAAAAAAAAGAGAAAAAAGTAGGAAAAAGAGGAAAAAATAAATCTAATTTCCATTGAATAATTGCAGGTTGCAAGAAGGACATTGCAGGTCAAGAGGATCATTGAAAACAAAGGCAGAGGAAGGTCTGGGCTTTCTATAGGAAGCTACAGGCATTTCTACAAGAAGTTCTGTATTTCTACAGGAAACTTCCTGTAGAACCTTTGGACGAACCAAATTCAATTTTAAAAGGGAATCTGATGGTGGGAATCTGTTGGTTAGGCCTGCAAGCACCTCTGTGTCCATCCCTCACCTTTCTCCATCATTTTTCCACCTCATTATGCTTCTACATTGTGCTTCTACTGGAAGTTCCTGTAGAAATTGTAGGAAGCTAGAAATGGATTTCAAAAAGGTAGTTTGGCAAACATGGTAGCTTCCTCAAGGGTTCAGAAGTCCTCCTGCAATCTTCAAACTCCTCCTCCATCATCTACATACCTGCATCATAGCCCAAGTTCACTTTTCTTACCATGCAACAAAACTGCAAAATGCCTTGAAGCAAAAATACCTAGAACAGAATTTGTTTTTGCCCTAACTTGAAAACCATGCATCCATTTGAAAAACCGTTTTATGGGGAATTGTACAAGGGTGATGGCAACATGCCAGAGCAGTTTCAGCCAATTCCGGTGCAAGGTTTTCGAGAAATCAGCCTCCATCTCCTTCAGCCATTTTTGCATTTTCTCCATATCTGTGCATCTGTTTCAAAACCTGTTTCATGGGGAGATGCACATGGGTGATAGCAGCCTACCCAAGCAGTTTCAGCCGATTCTGATGCACGGTTTCTGAGAAATTGATCTCTGAAATCTTCAGCCATTTTCCATTCTTCTCGAAATCTGTGCATCTATTGATCACGATTTTCTTATGGGAGGTGCATCATGATTATAGGAACACGCTCAGCAAGTTTCAGATCGATCCGGTTTACTGTTTGGAAGCAATGGTGAAAACAAGTTCTGGTCCAGTGAAAATTCAGTAGCAGCAGCTTGAAGGTGCAGATCTGAGCGTGGAAATGAACTTCTGCAACATGCATCCGGCCAGAGGACACCTGCACAAGGAAAATAACCAAAAATCACCAGCCAAGCCCTCAGCAACCAAAGAAACCAGTGCATGCAGCAATGACTAGCCACAACACCTCACAGCAGCCATTTGACTTCAGGTACGTGACTGAAACTCGTCCTTCTATTGCACAAATCTAATTTAAAAACTGCATGAATGAATGGAATGGTGGAATTAAGCCACGAATATAGCAAGGTTAAGCCGGTTTCCTTCTCTAGCACTCAGCTAGAAGTCACGCAATACACATGGACAACTGACTTACGTGAAAATTAAAGCAACTAGGAGTGTTGGCCGTTTAAACCTCAATTCAATTCACGACAGTGATTACAGGGGGAAAACACACAGTTCAGGAACAACACTTCCAGTTGCATGTGGCCACATACACTTGGCCACTTCACTCTCTCACGTAAATCACGTTGAAATTAAATGATGCTCGGCTGAAATTCTCACCCCCCTCTGTTCAACTGCGGTCACAACTGGAGCACACGTCCACCACGTCCAGATCAGTTAACCAGTGGTCCTCTGCAAGATTCCTGCTTGGTTTCTCGAGATTTCTGCCGTTTCTTAAAAAAATTCCTGCAGGGGCACTCTACAGGTGTTTCTACAAGAAGTTTCTACAGGAAACACAGAAAACAACCTTCCAGAGCAGAAAAGCCTGGATTTTTCTTCGACAAATTGGAGTTTCGAAGAGAGGTAGGCTCGAACATGCCTCTTCCATGCATGATACATTTGAAAGGTGGTGAACTAAACTGTTTTGAATAAGAAAATATGAAACAAGTCTGCCTGTGAATCCAGAATAGTAGTTTTCCTGTGTGTTACATGGAATGTTTCAATTGGTTCTGCGTCAAATTCTCTTCCACAGTTCCTATTAAGAAATTCCTCTGCTAGAAGCAATAAACCACTGTGAGGGTTAACCTGTGCATGAAGAATGTGAATTTTATGTGATTGTATGCATGCTGAGGATGAAAATTAAGCTCTGCACTCTGTCTGTGGGAGCCTAATTCCCTTTTGACAGTCGGGTTTGGGCAGCAAAAGCATTATAACCAGGGAATTGGTGCAAAGTTGAAATACAAACACCTGAGAAATCCTTTCCTGAGGATCAAAAGAGGAAGACATAAAACAACAGTCCCTTTCTGCTTAGAGCATTGAAACAGGGCACTCTCACCAAACCAGACCAACCAGCTTACATCCTTTTTGGAGCAAGGTCAACCTTCAGATCATGAAATACATTACCTGTGAGGGGCGGTTCAGTATTGTCTATAGCTATCATTTCCAGTTGCTGAGTGAATTCAGACATAGGATGGATTTACCTCCAAAACAAAAGTTAAACATCCCCAATTTTCTTTTGCAATCATTAATTGAGTATGGCACAAAATTGAAGAAAGGAAACACGCGGAGGCAAGAGAGAAAGACAGTGGTAAGAAGACCCAGGATAGGCCATCACAGGACAAGCCACAGGAGAAGCAAGAGGAAAAGCCAGAAAGAAAAGAAGGAAGAAACAGAGAGGAAAAAAGAAACAATAGTTTAATCCTTGGAAACTGTTGTAGGTTGGAGGAACACAATGCGGAAAGGGGGCCCCCCAACACAAGCAGAAGGGTCCCTACCAAGTTCCCATGCATCCTCACATCCATCCCCTCCATGAACACTCATTTTTTTCAGGATCCAGACACAATTTAGTCATGGTTCAACCTTCTACAGGAAGCTACAGGACTTTCTACAAGAAATTATGTATTTTTACCAGAAACATCCTGTAGAGCCTTTTGGGCAGGTCAGAATCGATTATGAAGAGGGATTTGAAGCTTGAAGTCTGTTGAGGAGGCATGCAACCACTCTTTTTTTCCATCCTCCACTGGTTTCATCTCCTTTCACCACCATTGCCACCATCTGATTGAATATACTTGCAAAATCATACCAAAGCTGGGAGTAAAATAAAAACACAAATGCCAAGGGAGAAACGATTGCAAATTAGGGCAGAGAGGACTAAAAAAAGTACAAACAAGCAGGGACACACCCAAGGCAACCACAGCACAGGTCAAGGAGAAGGCACCCCCAGCCAAGCAAGCCAAATCAGAGAAAACTGGTTCTACAGGAAGCTGGCAGACTGTTTCTACAGGAAGACAGAAAACAGCCACTACAGGACTTTCTACAGGAAGTCTGGGGAAAGGGCAGAAGAAGGAGAAATCGGCCAAAATCCTAGCTAGGGAGGCAGCAACTATGCTGGCCGCCCTAAGTACCTCTCCCAAGCTGAAGAAGAAGTGAAAGAGGGAGCTTCCACTATATTTTAAGGCAAGAAAGGGCATGCAGATAAGAACTGGCAGACCCCAAACCACAGTCAAAGAAGCAAATTTTCATTGAGGACACAAAAGATAAACAAAAGGAAGAGCCTCCTTCAAGGATGTCCATCACTTGTGAATGAGGAAGCCGAAAACCTTCACTGGAAGAGAGAGAATTCAAATAATGGACTCAAAGACAGTTCTACAGGATGTTCAGACAGTTCTACAGGAAGTTGAGAATTCTCTAGGAAAAGAAGCACAGGCAGTGGGAAGAAGCAAAGAGAAAAGCATGGTTTCGTGAAAAAGAAGAGGACATCACTTCAGAAGCTTGGCATGACAGGGAGGCCACCAAGGCCATCAAAGATGAGGAGATAGATTGGTTGCTCAGAGGATGAGAAACACTTTCAGTAGGGGGTGATGATGAGCCCCAAAAATGGATGATTATTTGGGCTCATTCAACCTCCTAATTCGACTTAATCCACCATTATCATTAGTTTATTGCATGTTTTTTATTATATTTATGCGAATAGAGTGAATTGGGTTAGTAATTATGCCAACAAGTCTAATGTGTGCTTTGTGTAGCCTTTTTGGTCAATTTGGAGACAAAATTGAAGGTTTTAATGAGCACTTGGCAGCCAAATTCGTGGGAGAACAAGGGAGAGGATTTGTAGGAAGGTGTCCCCTTCATTTATGGGCCCTTACCTCAAATTCTCCTCCATCAGCTCGGAGTTCAAGGGCCACCAAATCAATTATCACAAAGGCGGCCAAGCAAGTCAAGTAGGACTGCTGTTAACTACAAGTTTTGGGCAGCCGAGTCCCTAAAGTTTAGGAGGACTTTTGGGGTCCTCAATTTGTATAAATAAGAGGGCTTAGGGCCTCATTTCAGTTAGTCATTTTGGTTATCCAGTAGTTAGTCATTTTGTATTCACTACATAGTCATTTTGTAGTTCGATTTTTAGGCAGTAGATTAGCTTTGCTTTCAGCACATTTTCAATTTCTCCTTGTGGACAGTTTTTGGAATGTAACATTTCTTTTGATCAATAAAGATGAATCCAGCTTTGCACCAGCTCTAAATCTCTCTTAGGAGGCTGTAGATCTTGGGGTTGGGCCCATCTCAAGCGCCCAGTACCTCCTTTGTTTACTTTCATGTGTCTTTGCTGCATTCTTAGAATAAAATCTACTATTTATATTTAAACCTTGTTTTGTTATTTAGGTTGTTTTTGATGAGTAAAATAGCTTTTCATGCTCAGATTTAGTTAATAGGTTGTTAACAGAAAAAGATTCAAGAAAAGGGCCATCAAACATCTGTGGTTTCACCTCTCCCTCAGTGGGATCAGGAGCTGTGACTAGGATGACTTTGCTGCCCACAAAAACACAGATTTTGCTTTGCCATGCAATCACTAGTGTTTGATTTTCATGTGTAGAAGTTAGTTACAAGTTTAGACTTTTGTTTTCTTAGCTGCATGAGTTTAAATACATGGTTCATTGCAGGTCACACTTCTGTTCATTCTCTTTACTAGCAACTAGCATATTAGGTCAATGTAACTAGGTCTTTGAATTTACAAGTCTTTGTTGGTTTAGATTGGAATAACGACTTGCAGAGCACCTGCACCACTTCTTCATCTGCTTATTCTCCATCAGAACCATCCACTCCACCCTCTACTTATAATCCTTACCTCACGTTTGCCACATTTGCTCACATAACCCTAGTTTTTGTGCAATCATTGCCTTAGCCTTCTTCAAGCCAAGTCAGCCTTCTACACCTCTTCACCGATCCATCCACCAGTCCTTAGGCCATTTTTAGACCCCTATCCTACCTCTAGATCCATCCATGCACCTTCCCTCACTCATCCACCTCCTAAAAACCGAACTTCCAAGTTTCCTGTAGAAATTCTGGAGGTTTCCTTTAGAAATCCTGAAGTTTCCTGTAGAACCCCTGTAGACTTCCTGTAGAATCACAAGTGAGTTTCCTGATAGCCAAAACCTGTGAGACTCATGGGGTAAGAGTTGGTAGGACTCCTTAACCCTCCTCTAAACCTTCCCAACCTTGCCAAGCATCTTCCTTCTCGCCAGATCCACCTCGTGCCACAATCAAAAGCCAGGTTAAAAGCACATGCATGATATTCTAAACAACTTATTCAAAAATACAAAGGATGTTGTTCTTCAGATAGTAGTTGATAACTTAGACACATGCATTTTTACTTCCTAGAAGTCAATGCCGCATCTTTTCAAGTAGCTTGCACTCCTCTTTTTCGCTTCAGTAGGCCTAGTTAGGTTAAAATTAAGGGTTTGCTGGTTGCGATTTCCTTTCCGCCTCTTTTTTCAGTTTCTTTCCGCAAATAGATTAGCTTCCTTTGAGTTAGCTATTCATCCATTAGTTAAAAAGCTTTTCTTAAAAAAAAATGAGTTATAGAACAAGTTGGCAAGCTCCTGCGGATTGTTCCAGCTGACCAAAGTGACAGCTGCGGCAAGAGCTAGTACTTGTGCATACAACACCGTCGCTTCCAAGTTTGTTACGAACTACCGGGTTGATAAAATTAAAGAAGGGAGTCCCAGGAGTTGCAGCATTATTGCTACAATACTGGGGCCCACCATAATGCATGGTTCCAGTAGTTACAAGGAAGAGCTTGAGCTCTGAGACTGCGTAGTGCGCATCTCAAGGAGGCCTGAAGGACAAGACTGCATAGTTTCTGGAGACATTGGGGTTACGCTGAGGGAATGAACACTAGGAAAGACAACTGCATAATTTTGGATGTCAAGGGAGGCTAGGATTTTGTGCATTATGCAGTTCCAAAATCTAGGGGAAGAGTTTGAGGCTTGAAGATGCAAAGTGCGCAGTTCAAGGCAGGTTGGGGGATATAACTGCATAATTCTGAGGGTCAAGGTTGGGAGTGAGGCACATGAATTGCATAGTGAAACGGACTTGGGAGATAGGGACTATGCATTGTGCAGTATCAAGAAGTAATGTCACAACTTAGAGGGCTAATACTGCGTAGTGTGTAGTTCAGTTGGGGCCCGATAAAGCTAAGTTTCTCTGTCGAGAAGATTTTCTGAAAATGGCTAAGTGTGGGATAGGTGATGAACTGTAATGAAACTTGACTGTGATCACACACTTATCATACCTTTATGAGACAATAACATAGATCATACAAACACATGAAAAAAGAATTTCCCTCTTTGTGACTGCCTCATGACAAGATACGACAAGTGCAACACTTAAGATAGGCTTTAGGATGACTGTGACAACACTTGTGCGACATTGATAAGGACTTTGTGTATGGGTGGGACATATGTTTATATGATTAGAACAACTCATATGCACAGAGATAGACCTTTGAAACGATCAGAATAGGCTTGCAAACATTGTGTGGTAACCAAACATGTCAAAAGGTGACAGTTAATCTAACACGCAAAATGGAACAAAGTGCTAGAGCTCATGAAATAAGCTCCAGTGTTTATGACAACAATGTAAAAGACCAACGAAGGCTCTGAAATTGAGTGTAAGCCAAAATTTTGGAGGGTGTTACAACAACTACAACACTTGGTGACACACTAGTTGAACTCTAGCTTCTCTGCCTTGGTTAACTTATTCTATGCAGGGCCTTGGTTTTTTAGGGAGTATTGATTCATTGTGCATATTACTTTAGCCTTCCTACTCACCCCACAAACATACATGGTCCCCTCTATACCTTCTCGGTTGAACAAAACATAATATTCAGCAAAAGAGTTGGGAAAGGTAGTGTATCTCATGAGCTTGATATTTTTAGAGTATATTTTTTCATCTCCGATGTTTCTTAGGTGCTAGTAGGCCTAGACAATACTCTGGTGGAGTCACAAAGGAACATAAAATTTTATTTGCTACTAGCGAGCCTGGACAGTACCTCTATGGAGTTTCTTGCTTCACCTCTCTACACAGGAATCCTTTCTCTTCTTTTGCCTTTATTTAGTTATTTAAAGAGAAATGTGAATTGACACTTATTTATTTTGGGGTGGAAGAGGGATCTCGACTTATTGAGAGTAGAAGAGGTTGTTCCTTCAGAGAAGCATATAGAGACCTCTAATTTAGGTTTTCTCATTTAGATTTTCCCTTTCTCCATTATTACTAGTTGGATAAGCTTGAGGACACCAAAACATAAAGATCGAGCGTGGACATGAGGTTTCTAGACTAGACATAGGTTCATGGTTGGACCAAAACCCTCCTTACGGATGGATCATATTTTCGGTCGGAACTTCACCTTCCAAAAGATGTAACCAAAACAAGGAAGACAGACAGAAATCTTAGCCAAATGCTGAAGTGTCACAAGACTCTTTATATTTTGGCCACACACATGCTTAGAAGACACAACATATTCATGCACAACACTTATTCACATAACGGAAACCAAAACAAAATTCAAACAAACAAACAAACAACAAAAGAAAGACTATGTACACAGTGTAGGGGACAACCCCAGATTTTCAGTGAAAATATTGTTTTAAGTCTTGGCCATTGACAGAGGGAGAGTCTTCTCATCAAGTGATTGAAGATGATAAGTGTGTTGTCCAAGCGTTTTGTGCACCATGAATGTCCCAATCCACAGGGACTAAAAATTTGTGTGTTTTCCTTTGTCCTTGTGGGTTTTATCCTACTTTAAGACTAAGTCACCCACATTGAAGTTGTTTTTCCCTGTGCATTTCTTGTCAAACCTGCTCTTGATATGATTCTGGTGAAGTCAAAATTTTTCTTTTGCTTTCAATATTTCTTCCTACAACTTATGAAGGGTATCCATCCTACACTGAACTAACAGACATGACTTGCCTTGGGATTCTTATCAGAGTTGGAAAGCAGGAAAGTAGATGTTGGATGGAAGGATGGATTGTTTTCCGCACACCAGGAAGTAAGGGGAGGTGTTCAAGGAAGGTTTCGGCGTGACTTGGTCAGCCCATAAGGCATTTACCAAAGCAGAGTGCCAATTTTGCTACTAAGAGAATAGGGTCTTTTTAATAATATGGATCAGGTTCTAATTCATGGATTCAATAAGACCATTTCCCTGTAGATAATAATTAGTTGAATGTTTGAATATGATACCATTTTCCAATGCAAAACCATAGAGTTTTAATGATGAAAAGTATGTTGCATTGTCAAAAACAAGTGAAGTAGGAATGTCAAACTTGGAAATGATGTTCTATTGCAGAAAGCTAATGACTTCTTGATCATTCATTTGTTTTAGTGGAACTACTTTTCCCCACTGCATCAAGTAATCTATGGGAGTTAGGATGTAGCAATGCTGCTTTGATGAATGCAAGAAAATTTCCCCAATAATGTCCAAACCCCACTATTGAAAAGGTTCTTCCACTGCAATGGGCTGTAGTGGGGTGACGGACTTCTTGTTTCTACCGGCACACCTTTGATAGACTAGAAACTTGTGGGCATAAGCATGAGCATCTATGAATAATGTAGGCCAATAAAATTCGGCCCGCATAACCTTATGTGTTATGGTGTTTCCTGCAAATTGTCCCCCGACTAGTCCATCATGGAGATTACACAATACCTTTTCTGAATCATGTGCTTCCAAACACTTGAGTAATACTCTGTTGTCGTGCTTTCTGAATTTGTGCTTGTAGTGGGGGAGGCTCACTCAACCTTGTACATCTCAATATCCTGCTCCCATTGTGAGATATATTCTTCTTATTCCTTGACATTTACTGCTTCTACCGCTAGTTGACAAAGACCATGGCCCTTGATTGTGTGAGTTGGCTTGATTTATAGATCATATTCTAGCAACCCAGTCATCTAGTTCACTCTCCTTTCATCCAAATATTATTGAACAAATAGTGATCTGACTGATTTAGGACAAAGATAACACAATGTTTTTTCAATATATAGGGCTAGAAATTCTTTACTGCCTTGTATACTGCGTAAGCTTGTTTGTCCACAACTTGATAGTTAAGTTCTAGTCCTTGCAGACTTGTGCTCATGAAGGAGACAAGCTACTCATTTTTTAGTTCATCCTTATGAGTGAGTACGTCAACTAGAGAGCTATTAGAAGCAAAAGTGTAGGGCAAGAAATATTTATTGAAATCTATGTTGTATAATGTGGGTGCTTCTGCTATAGCCTGCTTAATAGGGAAAATGTGTCCTTTTCCCTTTTCTCCCATTTATAAAATGAATCCTTCTTCACCATGTCTTGTATTGGCTTGACAATCCAAGTGTAGTCGGAGATGAACTTGTGGAGGAAATTGATTTTCCCCAAGAAGGACTGCATGGCCTTCTTTTTCACTAGGAAGGGAATCTATGTGATTGTCCTGACCTTGTCCCGGTCTACCTTAATCCCACTCTTAAAAATAATGTGGCCCAAGAGATTACCTTAAGACAATGTGCAGATACGTTTCTTGGGATTTAAGGATATCCCATATTTGCGAAATAGCTCAAAACTCTTCTTTAAATGGCGTATGTGTTTTGACCTTTATTTGGAGAATATTGTTACATCTTCGAGATAGACCACTATGCTCTGCCAAATGAGTTCACAGAAAGCTATGTCCATAGCATGTTGAAATGTTTCACCAACGTTGATTATCCCAAAAGGCATTCGTCTGAATGCAAACATACCCCACCTTTTTCAGAATGTGGTTATAAGTCTGTCAGGCTCTGTAACCAAAAACTAGTTGTATCCAGAATAAACATCTAACAGATAAAACATTCCATACCCTAATATTTTTTGCAATATTTATTCCATGGACGGCATGGGGTAGTTTTCCTTGTTTGAGGCGTAGTTAAGATTTCATAAATCTACACACAGGAAAATTTCCCCGTACTTCTTCCTTACTGGGACCAAATTTGACACCCACGTTGAGTGCCACACTTTGTATATGACTTGAGCATCCAACATTTTTCTCAACTCTTTTTGAATAAGAGGTTGAAGCATTAGATATACTTTCCTTAGCTTCTATTGGAATGGCTTGGCCCCTTCCTTTATCAATATCACATGCTAGATTATTCACGTGTCATATGTCTTGAGTTCATCATACGTCCATGCGAAGACATCTTGGTACTGATTTAATAAGCGGATAAAGATTTTCTGCTCTTGTGGTGTACTACAAGTACTGACATTGACATACTTAAGATCCTATTGTTGGAAATAATACTGAGAGGGAGGGGGTGAATCAGTATTATCAAATTCTTTTCAATATGCCTTCATTAATTTATTGATCTTTAACTTGTATATAATAATGAGCATGAAACAAGAAAAACAGATAATCACACCAAAGAACACCAGATATAAGGTGGAAACCTAATGTGGGTGAAAACCACCTGCTACAATATGTCTCTATCTTCTTTCAATTAGAAACTTCTTTTACAATGATTTT
>APFE030343304.1:20567-89244 GCA_000404065.3 Pinus taeda
AACCGGGGCTAAAATAGATCCTATACCACGGGCCAAAACCATAGGATCAAGAACGGCGGGCTAAATACCACGTGCCAAACATAAGAAACCCCACGTGAGCACGCTTTTTACTGCATGGAAGTGTGTGCACTGGGGTCCGCACCTTCTGTTCGGACAACCTGCGTACATGACCGCAACTTTTTGAACGACGTATCTACAGGTCTGCGCCTTTTGAACTGTATACCTGCGAACCTCTTATTTTCTTCATTTTGAGAGCCTGAATAGACCATTGCCACTTGAGTGAGTTTCCATCAAGTACAACACCTGTATCATAGAGACATAGAGCCATACCAGAATCATAATGCCAACACTTTTAAGTTCCTAAGTTAATCTACTCATGCCATAGTGTAGAACTATGGGTCTTAGCATTGAAAGGTCCCTGAAAGCGATTCTACAGGTCATACATATTTTCCAACAATACCACACCCTTGGGGATGAGGTTTCCTTTGCTTGCATTGGCTGCATCCTACAATTCCTTTTCATGCTCGTCCTCATCAGTCGTTATGTCTTTGAATACATCAGTGTTCTCCATGAAGCACAACATCTACTAGTCATCATTAAAAACATGTAAATTAGTGATATTGTCGGGGATGAAAGGCTTATAAATAATTTCAACAGAAAAATCATCCCTCAATGTGACAACCTAGAAGCAACATTTGCTAATTCATCTAAAGGTGGGTTATGCATTCTTGGAACATAAATAACATTGAAATCTTGGAAACATGAAATAAGATGCCATACCTCTTGTTGATAACTTCTAAGATGGTAACACACAATGTCTAGTATTACGTACTTGTCGCACCACAATTTTTGAGCCACCTACCGCTTTCAGAATGGAAACATTGAGGTCAATGGATTTTTTTAAGCCTGATATGAGTGCTTCGTACTCTACATTGTTGTTATTGCACTCAAATTCCAAGTGGCTAGAGATAAAATGCTTTCTGTACAGCGGGTTTATTAAAACGGAACCAGCTCCAGAGCCCTCTTATGTTTTGGAACCATCGAAGTACAAAGTCGAAATATAATATGTACAGGGATTGAGAACTACAATAGTACTTCTACAACTATGGATAACTATAAAAAGTTCATTTTCACAAGTTGGACAAGGAAGGAGATCCAACTATGTATCTAGTGGAACTAGGGATGGTTGTGCAAGATAACACCTCAGATGATTTTCAAGGAAGTAATTTCTGAAAAGTAATTTTGCGAAATTCATCGGTTCATTATGTCCATCCAAGGGAGTGAGAGTGTGTTTCATATATCTCTCTGATTCCACCCAGATCTAATTTTTTTTCCCTTTTACAGAAGCCATAGGTGTGACCAGTTTGTGGAAAAGTATCCTTGTAGCTTGCTAGACTAGTCTCTGCTCAACAATACTCTGTATGCTTTCGGAATGTGCACAGTCACTATTTTGATACATTAGTGGACTCGTCCATCGGATGATAAGTGAATGATGAAATCTATGAGTTCACCAATTGCTTAGACATGAGTCCTATCTAGCTAAATAATTTGTGCATCTATTTTGTCCCATTTGGAATTGATTTTTTTGGCAACAAATAATGTCATTACGTTCACAAATGATTCGGAAATAACCACATAATTGTGTACATTGAAATTAAATATTTTGAAAGTTAACAAGAAAGGTGGGAAGAGAGTATTTGCATCCATCTTTAATGCATTAAGTACATATTCTAGAGAACCAGGAGACTTACCAGATTCCTTGTCTAAAGAGGTAGAATTACCTGTAAAGCTCTTCCCAAGTGCCCGTAAGAGGACCTCCCATTGGCTCTTGATATTTGTTAATTCAAACATTGAAATGTTCGCATGAACGTTATTCATGTCGTCAACTATGTTGTAGTGCACAACGGGAAGAATGGACGAGGTGTCTAGGGATGTAACTTGGTTTGTGGTTTTCAGAGTGATGGTTATGTCCATACTATTGACAGAAACACTTTTTGTTGAGATTTATTTCCCAGACTTGCTCTGAGTTTCCTACACTGAGTTGGCCGATGGGTTGATTTTCCTTAACATATTTTCCTTAAATTTTTTCTTCGGAAACTCAATTGTAGTGGCCAACCATTGGATTCTTAGGTTGTACTGGTTGGTCTTCTTTTGGTTGGATCATCACTCAAAGGCTGCTTATCAACAATACTCTTTTGGGTTGTGAGTATATAGTTAAACATTTTTACTGCATGCTTGACACTTGGAGTTTCATTGACTACATCAATTTCTTACTTTTCTTCTGTGGGCTCAGTCTTCTCTTCAACCATTACCAAATCAACAAGTTTCATAGCAAGCATGCTCATGGCTTGATTACACTGTGGGCACATTTTCTCTGAATAACATTCTTGATGGTATGAACAATATTGATCTATGCCCAAGTGTTCAATGTTCAATAAAACATTGGAGCTCTACACAGACTTTATCGGTTGGTTGTTGCTACTGCCAAAAGTTGTAGTCCTTCTGAACATGTTGAATTTGGGAGGCTTTCTAATCATGATGGTCTTGCTTGACCTTTGTTTGAGCTCTGCCATGTCATTAGATAGAGAATTGATGAGACGAGTCAAGCTTTCAAGATCAAATGGTTCTTTCTTTTTGGCCTTGCTCACAGAGGCCTTAAACCCCTTACCCGTGCCTTAGAGTATTTTGTTGGTTCATTGTCTGAGATGACTTCGATTGCATGCAAGTCCTTCTAAACAATGATATCCTCTTCATAATTTGTTGTTAGTGTTTTTTTCACAGTTCGCTTTACAAACTACGTAATGCTTGTTGGCAAGGCAAAAGTGTAGTAGTCTATTTTGATGGAGTCATGAGGCTTCGTGTTTCCCAGAAATTTGTTCAAGATGTGATTGAACCTCTGATTGAAATCTTTGACTTTTTACTTTTACTCCATCTTAAGATTACCCAACTCTTTCAATAACATGGTAGGGGTCTTATCATCAGAAAATTTTTCAAGGAAGATCTTCTTAAACCCCCTCACATTCTGGATGGAGTTTGGAGGAAGGTTGTGATACCATACAACTACTCTACCATCCAAGGTACATGGGAAATGTATACATGAAATATCTTCATAACATACCTCAAGTGTTTGCATATGTATGTAAAAGTTGTCGAGATGGTCTTCACCTTCACTGTCATATCAAGGTCATAGTTCATTAAGAGCTTCTCTGAATGCCTTGGAATCTTGCGTAAAACAACCAGAAGTGCGAGGGGGCCTTGAGTCTCCAATCCAGATTGTGGCCTGCCATGTCTTCATTTTCGTTGTCCTCCTCTTCTTTGTCACAATCTGATGGACCTTCTTCCTCTTCTTCTTCTCCGCCTGTCCTGCAAAAATTTGTGTTCGAGAGTAGAATGTTGTCTCTATCACAACCATGAAAGAGTGGAGGTTCTTCTTGTTTTTACACAGAGTCTACCAATTCTTTAAGAGTGGAAATAACCACGTATTCAAGAGTAGAAACTACTAACCTTGCGGGGTTGGTCTTGTTCTCCTTCCGAGAATATGGAAGACTAGTTATTCCCAGGATAAATCCAACAACTTTTGCAAATTAACAATTTATAGGGTAGATGGCACGGATATGATCATACAGAATTTTACATTTAGGCTTAGGCTGAGAAGAGTCACCAACTTCCGAAGCACAAGTAGGGGGGGTGAAATGAAAATTGACGTCTTGACCAGAAAATGAGATGATGGGATTAGTGGGTTTATCAACCATAAAATATTGGTTTCCCTCCTTCTAGCGCCATAAATGTTGATGGTGTTGGACCTTCCAATATTCAGGGGATCTCCCCAATATGAAGTCCCGATTAGACCTCACAGTGTTTGGTGTAGGATTCCCATTCGGTATAAAGGCCTGATTGCCAAATTCTTAAATATTTTCCTTGGCTCTAGCTGTCAAGAAGAGAGAGGGGTGCAATGGTGTCTTCGAAAAGCAAGGGAATGTGCCTGTTGAGTGTTTAGTTGCAACTGTTTCAAGGTTCTTCTACTACGGAGAGGGGAGAAAAGTGAGCCTCTAAGTGAGAGGTAATAATACCACCTAGGAAGAGACACACGTGAAGGGTTTGTTTACCATTGAGTAGAATAGTCCACAATGGATGCGACGATTGTTACAACCAATAAATGAAGAAAGATCTGTTCAATATCCCACGGAATAGTCCACAAGGATGGGAAAACAATAACACAAATTACAACAAATTCTCAATAAGATAAGCACTAGAATAACCAAAATAGTTCAACTATCTTAGCACATGTGAAAGAAAACATGAAATACAAACATCTGTATAATAGTCTTACAAACATTCATAGTCCATGCATGAAGAACATGCTAGCTATGAAGGCTTGAATTATTAAGTAAAAGTTCCAAGACACATGTTTACAATGTACATCACTAGCCCCAATAGTGGAGCATTGGAGCCACTCCTTTGTCCTCAAAGAACTAGCTGATCTCTCTAATGCCTTGCAGGAGGAGCCACGGTGAAAAGTCATTTGCTCATACAATGAGGGAGTATATATAACCAATGGTGACTCTTTGACTACCCTCATGACTATTTGAATTCCTATGACTTTTCAACTTACATGAATCTTTACATTCCATGTGTGTCCTTTGGACTTCCACTTTAAAATAAATTTGAATACAATATACATGATCCATAATAGTGATGTGTCATATGACCACTCATGACATGACATTACATGACATTGCTGACATGGACTGCTTGATGATGTGGAACTGTCAATTCAGTATTGCTGCTAAGTGTTAGATGTCTTCTTAAATATGCTTTCCCTTCACCTCCACATGGCTTGGTGATGCAAAATATTCAATGATCTTTTGTCTTGGATGGTGGTCACAAACTTGTGTCCCTTCACTTTCTCTTGATTGATTAACTTGTCAGTTAAACTACAAGAGAGTCTTTAGGTATGATTCCCTCCTTCTTATCCTTCTCCATCATCCTTCCATGACATGATAGTGTACCTATTCCTGCAATTCACTCATGATGAGATGACATCAATCTGAAAACCCCATAGTCTAAGATGATGCATTCTGATCCATCAATTGAGTCCGGGACATGTGACAGGCTGGAAAGAGGGACTCGGTGATTGTGTAGTTCCGGTAGTGAGGGGGAATAACTTGATTTCTGAGACTGCATAGTGCACAACTTAGGGAGGCTTGAAGGACAAGACTGCACAGTTTTTGGAGATAGTGGGGTCAAGCTAAAGGAATGGGCATTGGGAAAGCCAACTGTACAATTTTGGATGTCAAGGGAGGTTGGGCTTCTGCTCATTGTGCAATTCCAATAGCCAAGGGAAGAGCTTGAGGCTTGAAGATGATATTTAGATGGGAAATTACTAAGAGGGGGGGATGAGTCAATAATTTAAATTCTTTGTTTTTGCTGAACTTAAACTTCTTTTTATGCAGTTAATGATTTATGTTTGTGCTCAATAGTTATTGAATTCCTTTTGCAGAATTCAAGGCAAGAGGTTTGAAGATTTTTTTACCAAGAATTCAAAGCATTCAAACAACATGAAATAATTAAACACATGAATACACCATATTTAAGTGGAAACCCTAAAGGGAGAAAACCACGAACTTTGGGCTGAAAGTGATGTGAAGGAAAGCTACTACTCCTCTTTACACCAATTTTGTATAGGCTCTAACTACAAGAGGCATCTACCTCAAAGGAGGATCCAACTACCACGAGTTTTTTGTAGGATACAACTGACGGGAGGCTCCTACCTCAACATGCTACAACATGTTCTTTTTCAAGCTACAACATTAAAATGAACAAAAATTTATCAAGTCATAAATGTTGGTTACCTCATATCCAATTCTGCTGCCAAGTTTTTTGCTGAACTACTTCTTCTTTTCACTCTTCCTCTCTTCTGTTGCTGCTCATTCATTCTCTAATGAAGACTCCTTCACTTAAAAAAATAAGGATACTCCTTTTTCATTCCACATTGTATATATTATAAGAAAGCCCTCTTGGTTGTTTGTATTCTTTGGAGGAATATGAAATGAAGCATAGTCTTTTGGACTTCCAAAACTGTTCACAAGCTTGTCTTTTCATTTTTAGTTCTAAAAATTATTTTGTAATATAAAATAGAGATGAAATAACAACTAATTCATTAATAATTACAAGATACAAGTCAGATTTGGATTATCTACATTTTCTGTTCAAACAAATATATGTATTTCATCTTTTGTCTCAATGTTTATTCTTCACATTGATTACCATAACCTTTGCACTTCACATCACTTTCAACCTTTTATATTTATCATTCAACATTTATGTACACTTTCAATTCAACATAAATTATCACTAATGTTCTCAGTGACATCAATAACATTTATCAATATTAATCAATCAACTTAACTTGACATCAATGCCAATATTTCCAACAATGTCCCCCTTTGGCATTGATGGCAACTCAACTCATTCGTCCTCCTTCTTTTGTCCTGAAATTATTTCTCATTGCTGCCATACCTACTTACCCCCCCTCCCTGACACAATGGAAATGGTTTACAGATGTCTTGTACCCTCAATCACATTTATCGATTTTTGTTATTAAGGTATTGAAAAATATGGTCTTCAACTGACTGTAAAAGAGTCCTGATTGTAGTTGTCATCACTACATTAAGTCTCGTTTACTTGTAATGTCTTGCTCTCTAATTTTTTTGTTGATATTGTGAATGAATGAATGCCACTCTATATGGCTTATTTGGGCTGCTCCAGATTGAATGAATGTTGCTCCATAAGCATTGCTCCAAATACTGTTCAAGAATTTTTAACATTGAAAAATATTGTTATGAGAACACTGTTAAATATTGCAAGAATACTTTTGAGAGAACAATTTGTAAGGAAAGAATGGCCTCATTGAATGAGTTTCACCCTTGAAATAAATTGACCAACATCATTTAGCCATAAATTATAAATAATAACCTTTGTGCCATGTGTTCCAATCTCATGAATCATTGTCATCTGTTATATTAAGGATAATAGTATATCTAGTAAAACAATTCATAGTACTTAGCATGGAAAAAGTTAGATACCATATAGAACAATCATAACACAATGTTTAGATACTTTACAGAAGACTCAATTCCAAAATATGTGAATATACCAGCTTAATAATCCAATGCTCTTTGTTGCTCAATACATCATGCTCTCTATGCATATCAATAAACCAACCATTCCTTTGCAAGATTCAAATCAATAAAAATATCAAAATCCAAGCTTCATTAAATCTCTATTATTTTTGCTTAGTATGTATACCAATAGCAAACCTTGACATCTTCACTACTCATCTCTGCGAAACCCTAACATTGATCAATTCCAGATTCAAGCAACAAGCAAGCTCAACACACCAATGCTACTCAACACAACCCAACATCCTAGGAGAAAATGAAGTTTCTTCACTGCTAAATGTTCTAGATGTACAGATATTTTCCAAACACAAACTATGTTCCTCATCTTAGAACCGCTGATGTATCTTTTAGATCTGGAACTAGTCTATCATGTTGCTTCTTGCATACCAGTCAGAAAGTTGTCTTCAATTAACTCATACCTCTGATGCTCTGATTAGAGTGTGAATGTTTTCAATTGGTGCCCTTATTGGAAAAACTGACTTCTAACTTTACAGTCACAAATTTAGATACTTCAACCTTTTCACTCGAGATCTTGTATTCAAAAGGATGTAACCATGTTTAAATAATCTTGAACTAACTTCATATTCATGTCGCAAGCTGCTCTGAATTAGTTTTGTCACATTGTCATACTTTCTCCTTAGAGTGAAAGATATAAAAGAATGTCATAGATGTTAATTTGAATCAGTCTATAATCATATCTTTAAACTTCACCCAAGGCATGATCCTTTAGAAAGGATCTATACTTCTGCCAATTTTCAAGGATGGTGTGCCAAAAGGGTTTCGAGTAGGATATTTAAGGTTGGGATTTCGGTAGGCAAGATGGTACTCTATTTCAAGGCCACACCAGAGGCTAGTGATTACACCATCTACATGGGAATTGATAGGTTCAAAAATGAAGAACTCATCAGATATGGTATTCCTGAGGATATCTGGTTTCATATGGATAAGTTATCCTTAACACACTTTTATTTGAGAATGCACAAGGGTCAGAAAATAGACGATATTAGTCAACCAGTCTTGGATGATTGTGCACATTAGTGAAGGCACACTCTATTCAAGGAAACAAACTCAATAACATTGACACTGTGTACACCCCTTGGTCAAATTTATGAAAGAATTCTTCTATGGATTTTTGGCAAGTTGGCTTCCATAACCCCAAGCTTGTTTGAACTATAAGAGTATAGAAACAAACCAATGAAATGTGAACCGATTGAAAAGAACAAAGGTTGAGTAGAAACTTGATTTGAAAGCTGAGCGATAAGCTATAAATGCTGCAGAGAAAGCACAAATAAAAGCTCAAGGGAGGGAAAAGAAATGATGTGAGGAACTTGAGCAGCTTGAGAAAGAGAGGCAAGTAAAAAAATAAGAAGCTATAAAGGCTTTATGGTTGTAGAAAAAATGACTTCTAACAAGGATATTCCATCTGGTAGCAAATCCACACAAGAAATCGAGGATGATTTCATGTGATGATGCAAGAAGGAAGATGCATAAATAGTTTACATGTAGCTTTATTTTATGATAGTCTACAAATGGTATTCTAGATATGTGTCTCTCCAAGTAATTAGAGATCTGATATAGTTCATATCAATTTTTGAGTTCCATCACCAGGGCATCTATAGTTGTTTCTGTTCGTTGCATTTTTTAACTTTAGTGATGTAGATAAGGCTGAGTTATTTCAAATAGAGAAGTGAGTTACCTTTCAAAAATTCCTGCATCTCCACCAAATAAAAGATCACAGAGTTCCTTTTCTTCATTTTTCTGCGATACAATCCTCCATGCTACACCATTGGATACCTATGCTCAGTGCCAGGTAATGCGTTGAAACCACCTCTTCTACACACATAATCTTTGGAGATATTAATCCTCAGAATCCAAATGTTAAAGATTGTTGACAAGTTGTAGAGAAGTAACGTACAAATTCATGGTGGCACACTAATATCCATACAATATATGGGTATTCTTTGAGAATCACTCACTAGAATTCAATGTAACATTGCTCCTTCAATCAGACTGGAATGTTGTGTCTGACCTCATTAACTAAGAATGGTAAAAATAATTTTCAATTTCGTCTACTTTTCTCGATGGAAATCACCCGATAATCGGAGTCCACATGTCACCTAAAATCTTGTGAAGTCCAACTCAATTTATCCAATATTGCTATGCTAGGGTACAAAACCCTAATATCATCTCAATGTTGTATAACACCCATCAAAACATTGTCAAATATAATATGTCGTCTGCCAAGTGAATATAATTGAATGCTAGTAATAAGAATATGCATAATTCTTCAAAAATCATGGTGTTGGTCCAAATGCATAGTGTTTCCCCAATTATATAAATAATTACCGATCCCAGTACATCGTCCAATATGCTCCCTCGTTATATAGCATAATAAATGTTGTAATACGCTGCTCCCAAAAACTCAAATGTGATAGTGTATTAGTTCTTTAACGCTGGAATATAAGAGTTGAATGCATTGAACACATTGAGTGCATATTATAATGCTACTCCAGAATGATTTAATGCTGCCAAAGGCACATTCAATACTTAGAAAGTTAAAGTCCAGTATCATTAACACTCTCCATAATGCAAAGGACATAATGCTTGATATTAAGAAATGTTGGTATTGCATAGATGGTATGCTATCTGTCATATTAAGAATGAGAAATGAAGATACACTCCAGTGTAATCAATGCAATGAAATAAATACTCCTATGAGAATAATGATGCCATTTCCCTTAAAATTAATTATTTTGCAAACTTTTGAATGTAGTTCCAACCATTATGTGAATGTTGCCACTAGTAATTAATTGTTCTGCAACCCTGAACTACTATTATACTATTACTACACCTGCCACTGCTCCTTCAATAAAGTTGTATAAGACAGTAATGCACCATAATGATCCATTGTAGTATACCAAGTTAAAAATAAATAAATTAAAACTGATATATTATGAACGCATGTAATAATTATTCCTATGAACATTGTTGCATACAATATTTAACGTTGGTCCAATCCAACAATACTATGTATGGTGTTGTCTTTATTTCCTTGACACCTCTACTCCCATAAAAATCTTAACCTTCCTAATTGCAATTAAACGTGCATTACTTTTCTTCTCACTTTCCGTAGCTTATCATGATATATAGAAATGATTCTGAGTGCTTTGTTTTCTATGATGGATGCCAATTTTCCTCTTTATGCTTACTTTCTCTGATTTTCCTTGTTGTATATCTCCCTTTTTTTTCTTTTAAATATTTTAGTGTAGGAAAATTATCAATGCTTCATGATGCCCTTTTCAATGGCATGTAATGGAAGTATCCTATTCAACATTTTATTGTTTTTTGAATTCTCTTAGAGTTGAATGACTAGAAATTGCATCTCAATGACTAAAACCAGATGATGCTTTTCAAAAATTCCTCCATAGATTCACTTTGATCAAGTAGCATAAATATCATTTAACTCATTTCAGAAATAATAATGAAGTTGAAGTGTTGCAATTGAGTGAGGCATGGTGTTTCAATCACCCATGGCCTTCAATTGTAGAGACATTTGCATAAAAACATATTTTATTTTGCAATATAATAAGTTTCAATGTCGATTTATGCATTTGAATTCTTCAATATGTTTATTTGAAATAATTTTCTCCTAGGGTATTTTATATTGCAGAGTCTCATTTTTCTTCAAAAGTCTATCGCTGATTGAAATGAGATTGGTGAGCAAGGATAATTTCCAATTTTTCTTTTTGAATGGAGAATGATCTAGCTGCAATTTCTCTGAACTTTCATCTTTTGTTGATAAACTTATTTTTCTTCTTCAAGCATTCATAGTAGTGATCACAATAACATTGCTTAAGGATTTAAAGAAATCCTAGTGATGTGGTGAAATTGGTACAATATTTGATTACTTGCTGAGATATAAGTCTTCATATGGAGATCAACAATAATAGGGTTCTGATGTACAACTCATGATGCTTCATGATGAATGCATCTATAAACCAAACATAAACATATATAGATTCTGGTCATCCGCTTGATGTCAATGTCTTTGCTTTTTCTTCAATGTTCATATTTGGATGGCTCTCAAGTTTTATACATCATATGTTTAATGGGGATTATCTTAATGTACATTGATGCATTTAGAAAATGCAAAATTTTGAGAAAATTGATGATGCAATTATACAATAAGTTATGCTTAACTTTCAACATGATTTGAATATATATGCAATTGGCTTAGAAGTACTAGTACTATGTATACTTGGAGAAATCTATTTACATGCTATGCATCAGATATATACACGTGAAAAAAAAAAATCATTGAATAATGGTCTTTTGTATGGTGAACCCGATTGATGTTATTAGCTCCTAGAGAATGTGACTTCATTTCCCACTTTCAAGATGCTTTTGTTCTTGCTGCTTCTTTAACTACTTCAAATTCTTGACATGATCATAAGCTTTGTGTTCCTCTTCATTACTCCTTCCTTCTCCTATAATCTCCCCCCTTAGATCATGGTCAATTTCATATATTTCACAATCATTTCGATTCTCATTTTAAAGTCACATGAGTGAAGAGATTCTATAGGTACTATCCCTAGCTTGTTTCTCAGATATTAAAATGGTTCTTTAGCAAGGGGTTTTGTAAATATGTCTACTACTTGTTCCCTTGTGGGTATGGAATCCATCTTCACTGTTTTCTCAGCCACTTGTTCTCTGTGAAAGTGGTACTTTATAGGTATATGTTTAGTCCTTGAATGGAGCACATGATTTTTTGAAATGCTTATTGCACTTGTATCATCACACTTGATAGATATGGGTTCATTAAAATTTACCTTCATGTCCTGTAGTGTTTATTTCATCCACAATACTTGTGTGCAACAAGCTACAACTACTATGTATTCAGCTTCTACGGTAGATAGAGAAACCAATGCTTTTTTTTTGCTTAGGCATGCCACCAATGATTATCCTAGGTATAATGCACCACTGCTTGTAATTTTTCTATCATCTACACAACTTTCCCAATCTGCATCTATGTATGCTGTCAGAGTAAAATCCTTACCTCTCGGATACGGTAGACCATAGTTTGTAGTCCCTTTCAAGTACCTGAATATTCTTTTTGTTGTTAACAAATGGATTTGTTTGGGTGTTTATTGATACCTTGCCACTAATCCGACTGCCAAAATTAAATATAGCCGAGAAGTTGTTAGATAAGTAGAGTCCTATCTAGATCTATATAGCTTTTGATCCACATGAGATGTGCATATTTAATAGCTTAATCTGTATATGGGGGTTGCGGACAGGGTTTCCATCTTTTAGAATCTTTCAAACACATTTTTTGATATTTTCTTGAGATTACATTCTAGGGTTTTTGTGAGATTTGAGGCCTAGGTAGAATTAAGCCTCATCTAGACATTTCAAATTAGACTTCATCTATTTTAACAAATTTCTATATATGTTTATTACTTCCCAACATCAATATCATCCATGGCACACAACTCTATCGGTACTCATATTATCTCCTAATTATAGATTTATTCATCTTCCTCGCTTGACCCCATGTTTTTGAAGGTACTTGTCTAGTTTAGAGTACCATGCCTAGGTGCTTGTTTAAGACTAGATAGTGCTTTCTTTAATCTGTAGACATAGTTATGCTTATCTGTCAATGAGAAACCTTCAGGTTGTTCCATATAGACTTATTCCTTAAGATCACCATTTAGTAAAGAAGATTTCATGTCCATTTGATACACCTTGAAATCATTGTAGCATGAAAAGGCCAAAAACATCCTGATTACCTCCAATATCGTGATTGGTGCAAAGGTCTCTTCATAATAAAGTCCTTCTATTTGTTAGTAACCCATACACAAGAGTCCAACTTTGTTTCTAACAACTTGACCTTGTTCATTCATCTTATTTTTAAATACCCATTTTGTGCCAATGATATTCTTTCCGACAGGTCTTGGTGTTAGTTCCCAAGTCTTGTTCTTCTTAGTTTGGTCTAATTCCTCGTTCATATAATCTATCCAAATTTGGTCTTTACTTGCCTCCTCAAAGTTCTTTGGCTCTATCTGTGACAACATGGCTATATGAACTGGCTCATATTTTTCTACTAGTTGCCTCCTTGTTTGTAGTCCTTCACTTTTATCTCCAATAATTTTATTTTTAGGGTGATTCTTTTCAGTGTATCTTGAAGGTCCTTTTGGATGAGTCTAAATATCTTCTAATTCTCCATCTTCTACTTCATTCTCCTTATTGATATGATGATGATGATATGGAGGATTGATAAAACCTGTGTTCTTGTTCTTATTAGGTAGATCTTCATCAACCTTTACATCTATTCATTCCACAATATTATGCAGCGTTTTATTATAACACTTGTATCCCTTACTTTTTGATGAATATCCCAAAAATATTCCTTCTTCAGATCGAGCATCAAACTTTCCCATCTTTTCATCATTATTTTTGATATAACGTTTACTTCTGAATACTTTAAAATGTTTGATTGTTGTTGGTTTCCCGTGCCACAGTTCATAAGGTGTCTTATCACAATTTGGTCTAAGATGTGCCTTATTGAGAATATGTACTATTGTATGCACTACTTCTGCCCAATAGGTTTAAGCAATGTTTCTCTCTTGCATCATGGCTCTAGATATTTGTTGAACATACATGTTTTGTCTCTCTACGACTCCATTCTGTTTTGGTGTGTTTGTAATAGTATATTGTTTTTTTATCCAAAATTCATTACATAGGTCTGCATACTCATCTAATGTAAGTTAACCTCCTCTGTCTAACCTTATGCACTTTATCTTGCACCCTGTTTGATTTTATGCCAGTGCCTTAAATGTTTTAAATTTCTGAAATGCTTCTGACTTATTCCTAAGAAATATTGCCCATGTTAATCTTGAGTAGTCATCGATTACCAACATGAAACATTGTTCTCCTCCTGGTGCTTCTATTCTGGAAGGAACGCATAGATCCATATAAAATAGCTCCAAGGGCTTACTTCTTGATAATTTATCTTTGACTTTGAATGATGTTCATGTTTGTTTTCCCATTTGACATGACTTGCAGATAATGTTTTGAGGATTTTTTTATTGTTGGTAGATCTTTGACTTCTTTCTTCTTGTTGAGTTTAATGATGTGATCAAAGTTGAGATGCCCCAATCTCTTATGCCATAGCCATGATTCATATTTTTTGTTGATGTAGCATTCTTCATTCTCTTCTTTCAAGATATATACATTATTCTCAGTTCAAGTTTCTTTAGCCAAAACATTCCCTATAGATGTTGACCTGATTTCATCGTCTTGAGCTCTAAAAAGAACATCACAACCTTTGTCACACATCTGAATTACACTCAACAAGTTATGTTTTAGACCATCTACAAATAGTACATCTTGAGCATTTCCTCTTCTGTTGTTCAGACTAATTGTACCCTTACCTCTAATTCTTCCTGCTCCATCATTACCAAATGTGACATTTCCAATTTTATTTTCATTGAGGGAAACAAACTTTCTTTTATCTCTTTTCATATGTCTAGAGTAGCCACTAACCACCCACCATTTATTATTTCTATCTTGAGCATACAAAAGTAAGTCACACTTGTCAGGTTTCTTTTCTTCTACCTTCTTTCTCCATTGCATGCATCCAATCGTTTTGTACATATTCTAAGATGTTAATGTATAGTCTTTAAGCTTACATTCATATGACTTGTGTCCAAAGTTGTGAAAATAGAAACATTCAGTGATATCGTGTGGATAAAATGCATTTTTGTCTAGATTCATATTTTTTTTAACGTTTATGAATCCATTCTTTCTCATCTTAAAATTTCCAAAATCAATTCCTCTGACATAATCTCTACAATTTATGGCTTTATGTCCAAAAATTTTACAACAATAATAATATCCATAAAACCAAATATTTGTACTAGGTAGTGGATGCTATTTGAGAATCTAACCAACTCGACATTTGATAATCCTGTCTTCTGAAGAAGTGTGGTTTCTGATAGGTTGTGTATTGATTGTCCACTTCTTTTGCCTTCTGTACTATACCGACAATGTTCCTTTGTAGTTGTTCACTTGATGTTGAAGTGTTGCTCAATTTTTTATTCTTAGATTGATGTGAGTTATCATCCTCTCTCCTAGCAGCTTTAACAAAGGTGATTGTCCTTTTTTCCTCTATTTACTAGATTCTCCTTCATAACCTAACCTTGTCTTTATGAGTGGATACCTATGAGAATTCAATTAATACACATCCAATTTTTTAGATCCTTTTATCTACTAAATATTTATGTTTAGTTTAGTTTGAGCTTTCTCTAGTTTTTTCTTTAGACATACCACCTCTTCCTCCAATTTTTCACACTCTTGGTTTTTCTCTTTTATCTGCTGCAGTAAAATGTCTTCTACCTACTTCACTTCTTCAAGTTCAGCTTTCAACTTGATAACATCTTATGAATTTTATTCTTCCTATACATATTTTAATAGGATCTCTTTCTACTTTCTATTCTTTAGTTTAAGCCTTTCTATTTCATTTAGGGCACTTATTAACCCCCTCAAGGTCTACCTCACCTTCCTCTTCTTCTTCATATTCCTAGCAATCCTTTTCAAGGTCTTCCAAGGCCATCAGTATAAATTCACTTGTTCCATCTTCACCAGAGGATTCATTAGAACTTTCAGATCCACTACTATCTTCTTGAGCATAGAAATTTTTCTTTTTGAATTGTTTCTCTTTCTACATTTTGTTATACTTGGTTCTTCTCTTTCCCTTTAAGCTGATTTTCCTCCTTCTTAAAAGGGAATTTGATGCATAATTTCCCACTCTTCCACAATTAAAACAATTAAATAGAAGTTTTCCTTTATACTTACCTATTCCTTTCTTAAACCTTCTAATGAATTTTACTTCTTCTTCATTAGAACCTAAGCATGACCGCTCATTTTCTTCTATGGGCTTATCTGCCTTGAAAGTTGCCTCTCCACTAGTTGCCTTCCCTTTTGGAATTCTCATCTCATATGTTTCCAAAGAGCCACATAGTTGATCTCTCTTCAAGGTATCAAAGTTTGATGTTTCTTCTATAGTTGAAACCTCAGGATTGAATTTAGAAGGTAATGACCTCAATTTTTTTTGAACTATTGCACTTTTGTTGATTGTTTCACCTAGACCCAGCATGATATTTACAAGTTCATCAAGTCTTAACAATAATTTAGCTATATCTTCATCTACATTCACCTTTAACGTCTCAAACTATGTTCTATACACTTGTAATTTGGCCATCTTCACCATTTTATCTCCTTCATCAATATTTTCTAATTCATCCCAAATATATTTAGTTGTCTCACAATGCATTACTTTGATAAATTCAGACTCACATAGACCACTCAAAAGTGCATTCATAACATTTGCATTAACTATAAAATTCAGTTTAGCATCTTTGTCACTAGTTTTTTCCTTTGGTTCTTCATACCCCATCAACATAGCATACCAAAATTCTATTCCTAGAGACATTAAATATGTCTTCATTATTACTTTCTAGAAGGCATAGTTTGTACCAATAAATATAGGGGTCTTATGTGTTGAGCATCCTTCTTGACTAGTCATTTCACTCACTGAGGATCTCCTTCCAGTTGTTAGATTACTACTGAAGGAACTGGCTCTGATACCAATTGATATTTAAGATGGGAAATTACCGAGGGGGGGTGAATCAGTAATTTAAATTCTTTGTTTTTGCTAAACTTAATCTTCTTTTCATGCAGTTAATGATTTATGTTTGTGCTTAATAGCTATTGAATTCCTTTTGCAGATTTCAAGGAGAGAGGTTTGCAGATTTGTTTACCAAGAATTCAAAGCATTCACACAACATGCAAGAATTAAACACATGAAGACACCAGATATGTTATGTGTCCAATTCACAAAATATAAGAAAAGATAGATCAACAACTTGAAAATCAACCTCTTCAAGGGGGCAACCTCCTTTAACAAATGAACAATTCTTGGATGATACAAATGAAAAAACCTCCTTTCTATATATAGGAGTCTAAGGGGTCAAAATATAATCAAGTTGACATGACAATAATATTATATAGGCACAAAAATAGCAATAGTGGGCTTCTATGGGGCACAATAATAACAATATGGGGACAATAGGGGCACAACAATAACAATAAGGGCTAAAATGATTGTAGTAATGGGGGAATCACTAGTATTACAGGGACCTAACATGCCCCTCTCCTTCAAAAAAAGTGTTTTCCTCAATGCTTGAGTAGTTATGGATGCTTCTATATAAAATTCTCATCCTCCCATGTGGAATCTTCAGCGGGTAAATTCTTCCACTTGATGAGATACTCCAAAATTGATCAATTTCAAAGCTATCGAGTTGTTGTTTCTATGACTGCTTCAAGTTCCAATATGATTTTTCCTTCCTCTTCAAGTTCTAGCAATATTGTTTGAACTGGGATCTTGTCACCTATAACCTTCTTTAAGCATGAAACATGGAAAACTGGGTGCACTTGGGAAGCTACATGAAGCTCCAATTTGTAGGCCATAGTACCAATCTTTTGCAACACCTTGTATGGACCATACTACTTTGGTGATAATTTATTATCCTTCTTAGCTTGCTTGAGGTACATTTGCTTATATGGTTGTATCCATATAAATACGCAGTCAACTACATCAAAACTTCTTTTGCTGTGATGTTGATATGTCTGTTGTTTCACTCTATTCTGTGCCAAAGTGAGGTTATCCTTTAAGTGTTGGAGACCTTGTTGTTGATGCTCGATGTGATCTTCCACTTCTTGAACATTAGAAGTTTCTCTTAAATATGATGTGATGGATGGTGGATGATATCCATAAAGTGCCATAAATGGGGTCATTTTTAGGACCGATGCTGGTCACATTTCCTCTTTAAGATGTTCAAAGGCCTTCGTTGGTTTTGGAGTCCATGAAAATGCATCTTTCTTCAATAATATTGTTAGAGGTGCTACTATTCTCCCATAATTCTTAACAAACTTGCGATAATACCTTGTCAACCTGAGAAATCCTCGCAGATGCTTTATGGATGTGGGGATTTTCCTTTCCTTAATGGCTTCAATTTTTCTAGGGTCTACCTTAACACCTTCATGAGATACAATATGACCAAGATATTCCACCTCTTGTACTCCAAAGAAATATTTGGAGCTTTCTGCATATAATTGTTTCTCCTCCAATACTTTGAGCACCCTGTCAACATGTTGAACATGATCCTTCCAAGACTTGCTGTAGATTAGTATATCATGAAAAAATACTAACACAAATTTTCTAAGGGTGGGTTTGAAAATGGAATTCATCAAACCTTAAAATGTAGAAGGTGCATTGGTAAGGCCAAAACCCATGACCGAAAATTCATAACGACCCTCATGAGTTCTAAATGTTGTTTTTAGAATGTCTTCAGTCTTCATTTTGATTTGATGATATACTAAACAAAGATCCAACTTGGTGAAGTAAATTGATCCATGCAATTCATCCAATAATTCATCAATGAAAGGAATGAGAAATTTATCTTTAATAGTGAGCTTGTTGAGCACCCTATAATCCGGACCCATGCGCCATGATCCATCCTTCTTGTGGACCAATACTACTAGAGCAGAGAAAGAACATTGATTAGGTTGAATTATACCAGCCTCTAGCATTTTGCAACCATACGTTCAATTTCACTCTTTTGGGCATAGGGATATATGTAAGGGTTGATGTTTGGAGGAACACTTCTTGGAATCAAATGAATAGCATGATCATGATCACGAATAGGTGGGAGGCCTTTGCAATTCTCAAATGCCTTGGAATGATTGTCCAATACTTTTTGGAGATCTGGAGAAATAGATGATTTCGATGTGGGAACCTCTAGCGAACATAATTGTGCAATTATGCCTCGTTGTTATTTCTTTAGAATATTTGTCATTTAGCTAGAGCTAATTATCTTTCCCCGTTTCCCTGCGATACCCCTTAATTCAACTTCCTTTCATTTCGAAAAAAAATTCGTGAAACGTTCTTGAAAATTAAAAGTTATCGTACCCAAAGATTGTAGCCATTGGATTCCTAGTACAACATCAACACCACTCATTGGAATGGAAAGCATTGGGATATTTAATACATATTCTCCCATGGATAGCTTGATATTATGGCACTTTCTAGAGAAATTTATGGTTCCTCTGCTTGCAACCATCACTTGACACTCTGGTGTTGGATATAAGCAATTCAATTCCTTGGCTATCTTACAATGAATAAAATTATGGGTACTGCTCGAATCAATCAACTCTATTACCTTTTTCTTCTTGATATGTCCTTTTATCTTGATAGTTTGAGGAGTGGTAATTTTGGCCAATGAATTACAATATATGGTCGGATTCATTTCTTCTTTCTCTAGGGTTTGTTCCTGGTGTATATCCTCTTCTTCTGATGTTTCTTCCTTTTCTTCCTCCTCTTCACAATTTATGTAAAATAATTTCTTCTCAGCACACTTATGACCTTTAGTGTATTTTCTATCAAAATTGTAACAAAGCCCTTTTTCTCTTTTTTCTTACAATTGTTGTGGCATAAACCTTGTAAGTTGTGGAAAGATAGGGGAAACAACACTTCCATCTTTATAGTTGTGAGTGGTAGGCTTCCTTGTTGCCATAATTTTTCTTTCCATTTTTCTTGCCAACCTGAATGTCTTCTCCAATGAATCAGGATGCCAAAGGTGAACCTCATGTTGGATGTTATCCTTAAAGTCCCCATGAATACATCAATCCTATGCTCCTCTCGAATATGTTTTACCCTTATATTCAATTTTTGGAAGTCTTCAATGTGCTGCATCATTGAACCCTTTTGTTTGAGATTTATCAATTGGCTAAAAAATGTGTTTCTTTTTGTATCCTCATAGTGTGTTATCATTTCTTTTGTAAAAATTTCCCAAGTGATAATTTTTTTATGAGATCAAAGCCATCGATACCATACAAACTAATTGGGTTCCAAATATAAAGTTACAATGTGTACCTTTTGTGTGTTTTTCACATTATGGAGATCAAAATATTGCTCCATCTGTAGTATCCATGTTATGGGATCCTTGCCATCAAACTTCCTCATATCAATATTTGGAACATGGTGAGCCTTCAATCCAATGTTAGAGTCTATGAAATCATGATTATAATTTCTTTTGTTCTCATCATTAGTTTCCTTTACTACCCTTTCACCATTAGTAAGCATTTCTTGTAGCAACTTTGTCAAATCTATCTTCAAATCTTCCATGTTGCATTTAAGTTTTTCTTCTATCTTAGCTTCCATGCCATCCATCTTAGCTTCCACTCCATTCATCTTAGATTCCATGCCTTTCTTTAAACCATCCATCTTAGCTTCTATTACTTTTTATGAGAGTGAAATTTGTTGCACCTGGTCTCGTAATTTTGATATATCATGTTGCATTTCTTCCTCTTCTTCATGAGTCATGCTAGAGATTTTATGTTTCTTACTAGGTGTTTGCATTTTATTTCTTCAGAGCATCAATTAATGATAATTATGCTTCACTATGTCCTTTGAATTCCTTCAAACTAATTTTTCAAACCAAACTTATGCAAAATGTTAAAAAAACTACACACCGTTTTTGGATTTGTAGGAGCTCGATATTGAATCTATTGTATCTCTGAAATTTTAGATCTCCTAGGTCTGAAAGTCTTATGGTATCCCTCTGTGTCTTCGTTCCAACACCACAAGTCTGATCATGATTGGATGCTCCAAGATATAGTTATACCAAATCTCCCACAATGACATGATTATAGACTCGCTTAGTAGAGCAAACTTGTACGAAGTTCCACATGTGACCATTTCGACCTTCAGACCTGAAACTGATGCATAGAAAACTACAGTCCGTCCTATTTCTATAACTTTTTATGAAATTTCAATCTGATTCTCAGAGAGAATGTTATGATGGTTTTCCCTAAGTCACCGGTTTTAGATATAATTTGGGAGCCTGCCAAAACCATAACTTCCTTGGATCATATCTCCTGAAATGTGGTGAGACAATATCTAAAATGCAAAACCAAGATTCATCAAGATTTCAAATCAAATGGGTTTTAATTTTAGCTTTTGAAACGTCGTAGAAGACATGTTATATCGAAAATTCCATGATGACTTGTTTGGAGAAGCGAAACCCTAGAATCCAAAGCTCTGATACCAAATGTTATGCAACCAGCTCACAAAATAAAATAAAAGATAGATCAATGACTTCAAAATCAGCCTTTTTGATGAGGAAACCTCCTTTAAATTACACAAATGAACAATTCTTGCATGGTACAAATGACAAAACCTCCTTTCTATATATAGGTATCTAAGGGGTCACAATATAATCAAACCGACATAACAATAATAATATAAGGGCACAAAAATAAAAATAGTGGGCTTCTATGAGGGAAAACAATAACAATATAAGGACAATAGGGGCACAATAATAAAAATAAGGGCTAAAATGATTATAGTAATGGGGGACTCACTAGTATTATAAGGACCTAATAAGATATAAGTGGAAACCCCGAAGGGAGAAAACAATGAGATTTAAGATGAAAGTGATGTGAAGGCAAGCTGCTACTCCTTTTTACATCAGATTTTTGTAGGCTCTAGCCTACAAGAGGCTCCTACCTCAAAGGAAGCTCCAAATCCCATAAGTTTTCTACAGGCCACAACCCACATGAAGCTCCTACCTCAAGATGCTACAACATGTTCTTTTTCAAGCTGTAATATTGAAAGGAACACAAATTTCTCAAGTCACAAATGATGGTTACCTCATATTCAATTTTGCTGTCAAGTTTTCAGATGAACTACTTCTTCTTTTCACTCTTTGTCTCTTCTTCTATAGCTCATTCATTCTCTAATGCAGACTCCTTCACCTAAAAAAAGGATACTCATTTTTCATTCCACATTGTATATATTATAAGCAATCCCTTTTGCTTGTTTGTATTCTTTGGAGGAAGATGAAATGAAGCATAGCCTTTTGGACTTCCAAAACTGATCACAACTTGTCTTTTCATTTTGAGTTTTGAAAATTATTTTGTAATATAAAACAAAGCTGAACTAATAGTTCATTCAGTAATAATTACAAGAGACAAGTCAGATTTGGATTATCTACATTTTCTATTTAAACAAATAAATGTATTTCAACTTTTGTCTCAATGTTTAATCTTCACATTGATTAGAATAGCCTTTGCACTTCACATCACTTTCACCCTTTCATATTCATTATTCAACATTTATGTACACTTTCCATTCAACATAAATGATCACTAATGTGCTTAGTGACATTAATAACATTTATCAACAATAATCAATCAACTTAATTGGACATCAATGTCAATATTTCCAACAAAATATGTGAAGTGTGCAGTTTAAGGCAGGCTGGGGGACAGAACTGCGAAATTCTAGGGGTTAAGGTCGGGAGTTGGGCACAGGAATTAGGCAGTGTAACAGCCTTGGGAGATAGGGACTATACATTGTGAAATATCAAGTAGAAAGGTCATAACTTAGAGGGATAATATTTTGCAGTGTGCAGTTGAGTTGGGGCTTGGTGAAGCTAAGTTGCTCAGTCGGGAAGATTTTCCTAAAATGATTGTGTGTGGGATCGACAGTGAATTGTGATGAACCTTGAATGTGATCACACACTTATCATACCTTGATGAAATTCCAATATAAATCATCCAAACAGATGAATAAATCATTTCCCTCTGTGTGACTGCCTCATGACAAGATATGACAAGTGTGGCACTTAAGATAGGCTTTAGGATGACCATGACGACAATTAGGCAATGTTTCTCAATACTTTGTGTATGGGTTCAATAGATGCTTACATAGTTAGAAAAAATTATATACACAAAGACAAACCTTTGAAACCATCAGAATAGGCTTGCAAACATTGTGTGACAATGAAACATGGCAAAAGACAATAGTTAATATAACATGCAAAAGGGAACAAAGTGTTGCAATGGAGCTTATGAAATAAGTTCTAGTGTTTACAACAACAATTTAAAAGACCAAGGAAGGCTCCAAAATTGAGTGTAAGCCAAACTTTTGGAGGGTGTTGTAGTAGCTACAAAAGGAGGATGAAGACATAAAAGGGGTACAAGATTCTCATCGTTAGGTGGTAAGGAGTTGGACAATTCATTGGAAAGTTTGGTAGTAGAAGCCTAATATTTGACTTAGTCCATGGATGGCATTTCCAAGGAGCAATGAGGAGGTTCCCACTAAGTCAATTCATGATTTAATATGCCGAGCTCTACCTGTTGCAAGTCGGGGAGACTAGAGGTAGAAAGAGGCATAACCTCCCTATGATTATCAATGGGTAGATCCATGACTTCCGAGTTGACTAACTACGGAGGCTCTTCATTAAGGGAGTCATGTGGAACAAGCAAAGGGGTGACCCATGTGGGCAAAGGAACCTGGTCATATTCCATATTATGATAGAGTTTCTGACCAACATCAGGATACTAATGAGATCACTAGAGAGGAAATATCTTCCACAATATGTGGCAAAGGATGCTCACTAGCTTGATCAACTTCCATAAGATCAGGTGACACCACCCAAGGATCAAGAGGTCTATGAGGTTCACAGGTATCAGACGATATCATATGCATATGAGCTTTATAAGAGGAGGAAGCAATGTTGGGCAGTGGTAATTGGTGAAAGACCTCAATAAGAGATGATCTTTTGAATAGTCCTACACCAACACTCTGGAATTGACTAGGGCTATCTCCCACAAGTGATATTGAGTTCCTTGTAGTGGTAAATTGGGTCGATGGCACACAATAGTCTAGTTGATCAATAGTAATGATCTTACCTTCATGAGGAGAGAAAAATACACAGATCACAGAAGAAATAACTAACATGGAATAACACCAGCTACGACCAAGGAGAAGGTTATAGTCAAAAGGGGCATCGATGACTTCAACATTGACAAAGACAATTTTTCCCCCTAACTCAATGGAAAACTCGAGGAGAACCCACTTGGGTACAAAATTGTGTCCATCAAAAGCTTGAAGAGTGGTATTGGATGTGGCGAGCACCAGAGAGCCAAGAACTTTCCAGCATGATGATGACATGACACATGTGGAAGAGCCTTCATCCACCAAAGTTCGATGAATATTCTTATGGAGAACACACATGATAATCTAAAAAGTGATATGGGATCAACCTTGTTAGCATTAAATGAAATTACACTTGAGTTAGATAGATCAAATCCACCAATCACAAACAACAAGGCGTTGCGCTACTGAGGTCAGCTTTGCAAAACCTCCAGGGCAGACATGGCACAAGGATCCTTGGTAAGATCTTCAACAATACTGTAATGCTAAGTAGCCTGGGTGGAAGGATTGTGTGTTGTCATATGAAGAACACCCTTGGGGGGGAGTTAGACAAGTTCCACATGCTTATCCAAAGTGAGAGGTCCTGTGGAAATAGGTGGAGTTGGTGAGTCCTTAGAAGAAAAAATCGACTCAGGAACATCATAATATTTAGCTCGTGTCACATTCATGTCTTCCTTGTGCACAAAGACGGATGAACTATTGGTGGGATGAAAAAATTACCCCTCATTGTCCCCTTGGGGAGGTAGAGGAGTTTGAGAGACTGTCTGTTGCTGAGGTTGTGCAGGGAATGGATGAGTCAAACCAACAGGTTATTGAGGAGATTATGGTGAAAGGAGCATATGGACTTCATCCATTTGAGGGAAGTCATGAGTGAGGTGGTCACCTTTACAAATTTTGAAAGGGAATTTGATTTTACAAACACGTTCACTAGTTCCCCCTCCCTGATTCTAAGCATTGGTTTGGGGTTCCTGAGTAGTTTGGTTCTTTTCTTTATTCTTCCTATTATTCTTTTTACCACCAAATTGTTGGTTGCTCTTCGGTTGAGTGGAATTCACCATTAGAATGTTGGTGGAATGATCAGGAGAGGGTGATTTAGCAAATCCAGACGAACTTGTTGGGGCTTGATATGTAACAATCAATTGCCCAAGTTGAGCAGCAAGTTGGCTCACAGAATTGGAAATAGACCCAACAACGCCATTGGCATGTGGGCTAGGAGCAGGTTTGGGAGGGTCAATAGAAGGCTTAGGGGCATTAGGAACACTTCATATAATGTACTCGACTGTGAATAGATAAGATCCAATTGTTGGGAAGCTAAAATGGATTTCTCCTCGGTAACAACTCGAAACATGGACACATCCTCGACAATGTGGGGTTGAAGAGAGCGAATGAACCATTTATGTAAGGTTTCTGCACCCTAGGGATGTCTCTATGAAATCTAAGAAGTTGAAGAACTAAACCTGCGCGCTTACACTGCTCCACGCAGCCGTTTGTCCTTTGCAGCTTGTGCAACTACTTCTACGTAGCTCTGTAAAGAGCGTGAAGAGGTGTTGTCTAGATCCTTTATCCTTATAGTGCTATTATTATAGATATTAACTTAATATTGTGGGCTTAATATTCTCATTAATCATTCAACATTCATAACAAGTGCACGAAATCATAAAACTGTGAAGAGATTCATAAATATAATAGAAGCATAGACACACAATATTTCAGAATCAACTTATCTTTTATTAATTCTCTGTCCAAGTACAATCCTAACTCCGCCCTGCGCACTCAGCTACAGGGGTCTGCGCACACAGCTGAGGACTCTACTAGGCCTCCACGCACTCAGTTGTGGAGCCTCTACCTATCACTACGACCTAATACCTTCAGATTTACGTCAAACTTCTAACCATGCCCTCGCATCTGTCTGTTACTTGTCCAAAAACTAAGACTTCCTTTACACTTAGAGCCTCGCTCTATTTATACAATCCCATGCTCTGTGGGCCATGGGTAGGCTAACACACTTTACATTAAATTACATTATCTTAGGGTGAAAAACCCTAGACTCTTGCACTCTGCGCCCGCATTTCGCAGGGTCTTTACATTACACTTGACCAAAATTTGGGCTTCAAGCCCCAAAAACCTACCATGGGGGAATCCACTGCCCAACAAGCCCCCAGCACAATCATCGTGACTCGTCCTGAGTCACTTTGCTAGTGCATCAATCTTTGCACGAAGTCCATCCAACTGTGCTTGGTGTGAAGGTCCGTAACGCACTATGCTGCCATCATCTGGATCTGCTCCATTTATGCTTCTGAATCATCTGTGTCTGACTTGATTCTCTACTTTGATGCCAGTTTCTAGTACCTGTGGTTAGAGTCCTACACCTTTATCTGGCTTGCTGGGTCACAAAGATTGTGCTTTGGTCGGTTAGTCAGACAACTGGCCCACCCATGTAGGGCTTCAGGCGACTGCCATTTACTCTTCCTCGGCCTAGTTGGACCCTTCCTCCATCTGTGACTTGTTTTACCACATATGGTCCTAACCAATGCATTCTGAATTTCCAAGGAAATTTTCCAAACTTGCTGTCATACAACAACATTAAATCCTTTACCTTGAATGTGAGCAACTTGATATGGAGATCGTGCCAGGCTTTCTTGCACTGTTTCTGTACCTACTGATGGAATCCCCCTAAAAACAGTTCTTCCTCGAGTTCTTCTAATTGCGCGAGTCTCTCTTCCAAGGCTTCGCAGTCCGACATGCCTGTAATTGCTGCTATCCACAAACTGAGTACGATGTATTCCATCGGCATGACTGCTTCCGTGCCATAGACTAACCTGAAAGGTGTCTGACCCGTCAATTTTTTGCACGTGGTTTTGTATGCCCATAATATGACAGGTATGCACAGGTCCCAGTGGTTTCACTGTGCGTTACATACTTTGGTCAGCACAGTCTCCAGAGTTTTGTTGAATGCTTCTATTGTCCCATTAAATTGTAGATGGTACGGTGTACTTTGCTGATGATACACTTGGAATTCCTTAGTGAGTGCGTTGATGGTTTCATTTAGGAAGTGCTTTCTGCAGTCACTCATTAAAATTTTCAGGCAACCAAACCATGTCAACACATTGTCGAACAAAAATTTCGCAGCTGTAACGGCTGTGTAGTCCTTAACCGGTTGTGCTTCTTCCCATCAAGTTAGGTACTCTGTCGCTGTCATGATGTAGCATGCACCTGTCTTTCCCTAAGGTTTGATTGGTCCCACAAAGTCGATTGCCCTTTTTTCGAATGGCTACAGTGTCATCTATGGATTGAGTGGCATCTCATCCCTTCGTGATGGTTTCCTAGTCCTTTGACATATGTCACAGGCCCGACAGTGTGATTTCGAATCTTGATGTAGGGTTGACCACCATAGCCCAACACGAAGAATCTTCTATGCTGTCATGCGTCCTGCATAGTGTCCTCCTATAGCCCCCCATGTGCTTCTACGAGGATCTATCCTCGTTCAAATTCAGGTACATATGTTCACAATATCTCATCGTTTCCCATTTTGTAGAGGTGCCCCACGATGACAAAAAAGTTTGCCACGTGCACCACCAATTCCTTCTTTTGTTGGATTGAATATTCCTTCGGCACAGTCCCTTTGGTTAAAAAATGGATTATATCTTTGAAGCGGCCATCCACGACCTACACTGCTAAGAGTTGTGCATCAGGTAGTCCTTATTCCAAATTTTTTGGCTCCTCCCCAGTCTCAATTCATGATAAGTGATTTGGTCCTGCATTTAGGCGTCCCAGCTTTACGATGACCTCAAAGTCATATTCTTGAAATAGTAACAACCATTGGCATATGCGCCCCGCCAACACAGGCTTGTTCACCATGTATTTCAATGTGGAATGATCGGTGTACATCTTGAAGTGTCCGCCAAGTAAATAGTGTCAGTATTTCTGGAGCGTGTACACCATTGCCAACCCTTCATGCTCAGTAGTAGAGTAGTTCTTTTCGGCTTTGGATAGCTGCTGACTCACGAACGAGATCAGGTGATCCACACCTTCCGCACCTTCCTACGTAAGTACAACTCTCAGCGCAATACATGACGCATCCACATGTACATGAAATTCTACGTCCCATTTTGGGAAAATCAAGATGGGAGTGGATGCCATTTTCTCCTTGAGAACATCCAAACTTTTCCTACAATCATCATTCCAACAATATGTAGCGTCCTTTTTCAATAGTTTTTCCATTGGCACTATTATTTGTGCATAGCTCTTGATAAATTTGCGATAGTAACTAGTGTGCCCCAAAGTAGCGCGTAGTTGTTTGACACTTCGCGGTGCTTCCAGATTGAGAATAACAACAATCTTCATAGGGTCCACCATCAGACCTTGTTTGTAGACCACATGGCTGAGAAGATTTCCAAAGGGGACGAGGAAGGCGCATTTCTTAAGATTCGGCACAATTTGGTGTCATCGACAAGTATCCAGCATCAAACATAAGCTCACTATATGGTGTTTAACTAACCCAAATATAGTCCAATTGTCCAGATAGCCTCCAAGAACTTGTGGATGTATTCCTTGAATGTGGCCACCACTATGCGCGAAAATATCAGTGGCACGTTCTTCAGTCCAAAGAGCATAACGGTGTATTGAAAACAGCCCCATTCGGTTGTGAATGTTGTCTTGCTCCTATCTTCTAGTGCGATCTTGATCTGATGGTACCCAGAGAAGCCATCCATGAATGAGTAAGCTTCCTGACTACCAACATTATCCAATACTTCATCTATGAATGGTGTCGGGAATGGATCATGAACACATGCGTCATTAAGCTTCCTAAGGTCCATGCATATTCTAATTTCACCCTTTTGTTTTTTCTCCTATACTACCATAGGACTCATGCAGTCGGATTCTTCCACTGGTTCAATAATTCTGGTTGCAAGCATTTTGTCTAATTCATCACATAACATTTCTTTATACTTTGGATTCAAATGGTAAGGTCGTTGTTTAACTGGCTTCACGTCTGGTTTCAAAGTGATCTTCATAATCCCTAAGTCGCCAGTGATCCCCTTTAAGTCCGTGATTTTGGTCGGGAACAAATCTTGATATTCACGGAGTAATTTGGTGACCTTATCTACCATAGCATCATCCCCATAGTCCCCAAGCGTCGCGTACTTCGGCTCTGTGTCTGTGCCATTGTTTACCTGCTTTGTTTCTAGCAGTGTAGTGATGTCAATATTCTTAATTGATGGTCCTTGAACTTCACGACAACCTTCAATTTCTGGGATATTAATATTTCGGGGTCATCATCCTCCTCCTCTACTTGCACATTATAACATTCTAGGTCACTGCTTAACTAGGTTGCCCATGCTGGTTGAATTACTTGCAGTGGTTCCTATGGTGTTGTGAATATGGCGGCTTTTACTGCTTGCAATGCGTTGTCAATAGTATCTGACCATTGGTCTTCAAATGTGAATGTTAACAAAAATCCCTCACGCAAGACATCCCATTCACCTATACCATGTTAGATTTCCATCTCTATATACCAATTCATGGGTATGGTATCCAGGGTATGGTAGAATAAATGTACCCATTCAGGTTGTGGTTCCTCCCCATAGGCCTTGGTCCATTTCACGAGGTGGGTGCATGGGTCATCTCGTCCATCGTATTTATCTTCTATCTCTAGTTGTGGTTTCCTAAATCGTAGGCACGTCATCCTTCTACATCTGTGCCAGTTCTCAAAATTTCCTTGATGTGTTCCCCACCAGCGTGCAGGTGTTGCGCACAGTGCCCACTTCAACGCATCGAACCGCTGTTGTTCCAGTATTGCGCTTTCAAACTTGTTCAAGAATTCATCCACCACTGTCAATCCATTATATGTTGGTAGATCTCAGACCTGGGAGGTTACACAACACAGTGATCTAATCATCATGTTGCAATTCAGCATTATCACTTCATTCAATCGATTGTGTCAGCATTCGTCTTCTTCATTTGAGTCCGCAATGCAGGAACTCGCACTGTCCCACGAGATCCTTCCATCTGTAGTGGGATTCACCCAATCCTGATCTCACACAGTTATCTTGTAAATACAATCCAGCTCATCATCGCTTCCATCATCGCGTACAGGTTCATTGTATCATGCCCCTTCGGCTGGGTCTAGCAGGACTACTATGTGTAGGGACTTTTTCTCGAAGATCATCTTCCGCTTTTTCAGGTTGATGACTCCATTTATATCAGTGACCCAGTCTATTCCCAGCAATGCAGGATAAGGATTGTTTTCATCGACAATCTCCATTATTTCAAATTTCATCTGTGTGCTCGTGCCTTTGATATCAACCGTTACCCCTTACAACCTCCCCATGGGCAAAATATTCTGTTGGTTTGCCATTCGTAATTGAATAGGGGTCCACTACAACGTGGGCCTGCCCATACGTTCCCATGTCTACTTTGGTAATACATTCACGTCTGAACCCAGGTCTAGGATTACTTAATCCATTTCATATTTGCCAATCTGCGTCGTCAATCTCATTTCCCTCCTGGTGCACAATGTATGCTTCCACAATTTCAAAACTACGCGTGATTCCCCGACCCTGCGCACCTGGTGATCAACTCCTGTAGTCCCTTAACCGCCTTATTGTCATGAAACAATTTCATGAATGTCTCCAAAAAGGTAGTAAGCATAGAAGGATCAATCCCTGGCTCTGGTGGATCCGTACTACATGAAGTGGAGGCCTCTGCGAAGCTCTTCTTAGCTTCCATGAATGTCTCCTTTGCGCATTCTTGTTCAAACTCAGGTTCCTTTGTAGGAGCCTTGCGAACCCATGTATCTTCCTCAGGTTGCTTCCCCTTATCTTCCCCTGTGGTCGCACCGCTTCAGAGCATCATGTTCACATTTGGGTCTTCTTCGCGCAGTTCAGACCTCATCATTTGGATATTTTGAGTCGGAGGAGGCTGGAGTACCCCTTTCTTGCGCATTTGTGCAATCAACATAGGACAATCTATTGCTTAAGATAAAACTAAGAACAATATGAACAATATATTCTCGTTAGTTGGTACAATCATGGGCGTAGTGCCCTGGTCCTCCACAATTCTAACAAATTAACTGCGTGCAGCACCTTCCTGGTTCCATTCCTCCTCGTCCTCGACCTCGCCCCTGAAATCTAGTGCGCACCATCCCCACAGCTGGGTCAAGGCATCGCATTTCTGTCTGCATTCTATAGGCTGGGGTCTAATCGATCATTAACTCCTAGCTGTGACAAGTACGCTCGTCATGGCCTATTGATCTACAGAAATTACAAAACAACTGCTGGGGAGTTTGTGTATACTTCTGCAACAAATGACAATTATCCGTCGTGTGTTTTCCTCCTTTTTGATAGATTAATCGCCATAACGTGGGTGTCGTACTTGGCCCTAGCTGTGCCTCCGATCTCAATGGCATTGGCCCCCCTCTTGCCAATTAGCTCTCGAATACTAGATAGTGGTCCTTGCATGGCCCTAGCCTTTGTATTTTACGCACTATACTTCCTCGCGCACCTCTGGCCACGGTGCCCTATCCTAATTCAAGCTCTACATCTCTAGGAAGAGATTTTGTAGTTGTGCGTGGATTTGTTGAACTCCTAGCCTCAGATCTTGTATTGGTGTCTCATGCAATCTCATCGCCATTTCCAACGCTTCAGCCTGGGTAGAAAGTTTCTGTTGTGATAGCACCGTCCTCAGGTGTGGTGTCAGAGAGGCCACAAACCATGCACGATGTTGTGCATCTGTGAGCATCATATTAGCCTCAAGGATTGTACTCTTCAGTCGCTGATCCAGATCCCAAGGGGTCTCGCCTGGAAGCATCGCTATCTCTTTAAACCCAATGATGGACTGTGTCTCTGATTTTGACCAGCTAAATTCTCTGTTCAGCACATTCTGGATCTCTGCTATTCTTGCATTTGGGTGATCATTAGAGTGCTTGATATACCATGTCAATGTGCGATCCTGTAGTGTGCTCACCAATGTAGCCTTCTTAATGTTGTCATCCGTGACCCATTGTGCTTCCCACACTGCTCTTACCATGAACCAGAACTGGTCCAAATCCTCATTCCCTACTCTTCTGAATACGAGTAGCTTGATCATGCTTGCCATGTTGAATGTGAGGTTGGTGGAGGTGGAGTGAGTGGAGATAGAGGTGAAGGAGGTGAAGTGGGTGGTGGTGTGGGCGAAGGTGGTAACTACGGAATGCGTTGTCTTATCAAACTGACTACACTTCTCGGAGAGATCCGAGTGAGCTCTTCCTCGCTCTCTCACGAAGGTGAAATTAAGGGACTGTTTCCAACTTCCCCACTACCTTTGTAGATCTTTCCGCTCCGCGTCATTCCAATCATTAAGGTATTCGCATAACCCGCTTTTCACATAACATCTTAATCCAGGTATTCAAAGATTTAATGTACTTACCTCGTGGTCCCTTGAGAAAACTTCGTTCTGCTTCATTGTAGCTCACGGTCTTGTCTATCGCAAACTCAGTGATAAATCCCCCTATTATCCGGTCGAGCCAATGGTCCACAGCTCGCATGATCTTATCTTCTGATGCCTCTAGTCTACGCACTAATTCCGGAGTCCACACTATTGGTTGGTCGAGCTTACACCTGCCTTGGCTGTCGACTAACCTAACGATCCACTCATATAGTTCAGAAGGAAAGGATGCGAAGAAGATCTCGTGGATTTCCATATACACATAGCGATCTAGCCACCTTTTCTTAGATACCTGCAGAGTTTTGTTTTCTTGTGTCACGAACTCGTCAATCTTCTTGTCCAACTACTCTTCAATTTCCTTCTTTGTTGGATTCCGGTGGCACGACATCAAACATCCCTTAGGCAGATCCCAGTCCTAGCAACAGAATCATTTGTTGGCTTGTTGGGGCCTGACCCAGGTTCAGAAGTGATTTAGCCAAACAAATCCCGAAACTACCAGCCCTTTTGGCAACAGTCCGTGGTCCACAGACTGAGGTCTCACCCGAGGTAGTATGGGAGGGTGTTGGAACCAGGTTCCCACACCCTAGGGATGTCTTGATGAAATCTAGGAAGTTCGCGTGCCAAACCTGTGTGCTTGTGTTGCACCGTGCAACCGTCTGTCCTTTGCAACTTGTGCAACTGCTTCTGTGTAGGTCTGTAAAGAGCGCGAAGAGGTGTTGTCTAGATCCTTTATCCTTACGGTGTTATTATTATTGATATTAACTTAATTGTGTGGGCCCAATATTCTCATTAATCATTCAACATTCAGAACAAGTGCGTGAAATCATAAAACTGTGAAGAGATGCATAAATATAACAAAAGCATAGACACACAATATTTCAGAAACATCTTATCTTTTATTAATTCTCTGTCTAAGTACAATCCCAAGTCCACCCTACGCACTCAGTTGCAGGGGTCCATGCACATAGCTACGGACTCTACTAGGCCTCCGCACACTCAGCTGCAGAGCCTCTACCTATCACAAGACACTTAACTCCAAAAGGAATCTATGACTAAAACCCCCTTTAGAGTTGCCTCCCAAGTGGTCCCCAAGTTCTACAACAAATTCTAATAACACCATTTGAATTCGCGCAAATTCCAATCTATCGCGCGACATGAAACTAAGAAAAATGGCTCATGTCACCCTACCTAGCCCAAGTGTTACCTTGTGATTGACCCTTTTGTGAGGAGGTATTCCCATACCACACTACTCCAAATGGATTTAACTACCTACCACAAGCTTCTAAGTTTATTTTGTAGTCTTGGAGAAGTTACCTCACACTCCTATCTCTAAGAACCTAGCCTAAGCTAGTGTTGGTGTACGAGTCTAGTTAATTTTAATTATCGTATTGATTTTAAGTGGTTGTTATTTACATAGTTGGGTTGTGGCATGAAAATGAAATGGTGTGAATGATTCTTTTTTATTAACCCTGATGCAGCTATATGCAAATTCTTGTTTCAGTTCGATGAACTTTAACTATAGGAGGGTAAGTTTTTTTCCACACAACACACCAATTCCTATTGATGCACTTCTCACTAGATTCTAATATGCAAGAAGGCCTAGAAAATATCAAATGAGAGTGATATAAGACAATAAAACAAAGTATATGAAATTTTCTATATGACATCTCCACAACCAATCACAATACCACTAGTTGTGAAAAAGTAATCAAAAGAAGAAAGATATCACTCACAAACAAGTGACAAAAGTGCACAAAGGACACAAAGATCTGTAAACGAGATATGAAGCAAATCCAAGCAGTTACCAAAAGCAATCGAATATATTTGAAAATGAGATCTAGAGGAAAAATCTAAGCCTCAACACAAAACACCCAAAATATATTCAAGAACACCTTGAAAGACACTAGCTATTTATAAGAAGAGCTTCGGTGTAAATCACATGAAAAAGACCTTTGTCGACGCGTTTCGAACCAACTAGTGTGGTTCATCATCAGGACAAGTTGAAGAAACATATCTGGCCTAGCATGTTAAATAGACTGAGCAGAGACTCCAACGGCTACATAACGGCTAATTAACGACTAATTTGGACTCTAAGGCCCGGTCAAAATTATATTAATAAATTTAATATTATTATTTATTTTACTAATCTTAAGATTAATGATATATTATTCTATTTCTATAAATAAGTAAAATTAGGTATAATTAATACCTCAGAGAATAGCATCAAAACTAAAATAATTCTAAAGGTTATTAAAGTTATATTAAAATGATTTATTTAATTATATCCATTCTTAGTCAAACTTAATAATGATAATCGGTTGTTAGGATGGAAATAAATGAGTACTAATATTATTAGGATACAAATAAATATATAATTTTAATGGTAAGTTTAAAACCTTAAATTATTCATTTATTAATTTATTTACTACATATATCTATAAATTAGTTAGTTAAGGTAAACGAAGAGAATGATGGTTATTTTAAAAAGTTAAGTTAATTTGTATTTAATTTATTAATTAATAATCCTATTATAAATATCAAGAAAATCTAAAAGATAAGGGATTGTTTATTAATAATTTAATTTATTTATTAGATTATATACTACTATATATATCATATATTATATATATATATATAAATATATATAAAATATATATATATATATATATAAATATATATATATATATATTATTTCTAGAATAATTACGAAAAGAGAGATATCTAGACATACCATACTTTTTATCGTTAATTTAAAGAGATGATTAGATTGCTAAGAAAATAAATAAATAAAATAAACTAGAAATAGTAGTAATAATAATAAAATATAAATGTAAATAAAATAAATAAAATTAGAACCAAGAATAAAAATAACTAACTACGTAATAACCTAATGAATGCATTAAATAATTAAAAATCATATAACTGAATAAAATCAAATTAGAATAATAACTGAAATTATATATATAATTATTTATATGAAAAATGCAAATATCTAAAATTAAGTAGAATGTTAATATTAATAATAATACTCATAAACAAATGAAGGAGAATATACAATCGACCGCTATATCTATCTATATATAAATTTATATAAAAGAGGAGGTCATACTATACGAACATAAAGAAAACAACCAGGTAGAGCGACAAAGAGACACAGGAGGCGTAGAACAGGAGAAAAACTCAAGGAAACCCTAGATCAAGGCAGAAGAGGAAGAATCAGAAGGCATGAGGGGGAACGATGCAAGCACAACAGAAGAACAAAGGGGTGGGGGGGGGGGGGGAAGAAACACTAAGAAGACAGGGGCGGGGATCCAACACCTACTTACCTTCCAGCCTCAAACAAATTAATCAAAGATGGATCAAATTAGATAGAAACAATAGCTGATCAGCAACAGAAAACCACAGAACCAACAGATCTCCAACCGATTGTTCAAATAAATGAGAATCGAAGATTAAAACAAGCCAAAAACTTGCCTCAAACAAAAAAAATCAAATTCAATGAAATCAGAGACCAGAAGACAGATCTAAGCCAAACCAGTAGGCAGACAAAAAGGAAACTCGGATCCACAATAGAGAAAAATTTTCAGAGGGTAAATCTCAAATTTTTAGGGCTACTAGGCCAATTGTAGGATTATATGTGAAGAAAAATATTGGTTGCTTTGAAGAAACGGCAAGAGAGTGACCAAAAATCTATAGTCATACGGATGTAATGTTATGCCAGCGACTCGGGAAAACAAATTGACTAGCTAACTTCAATCAGTGATAAAATCCTCATACAAAATTCGTTTTTAGTGATTATTTTTTTGTTTTTGGATGAAATTCCAAGAGGAATCCAAATATGTTTTCAATTAAATCAAGCTATGTATAAGAAAAATATGGGATTTTATTTTAATTCCTAGATTTGTTATTCTCTCATATAAAAAACAAAAACAAAACTCCAGATCTAAGATCAACTCAGATCTGAAGCAATTAAAAGAAATTTCAAAAAAATGAATCCAAAAATCTACAAAGAAATCAATGGGAACTAGATAAAACCAAAAAACATAAAGAAGAAGAGGATATCTAAAAACAAAGAGGGAAAAAAGAAAAATGATCTCATTGAAAGCACCAATTCTACTTCATTTAATTATGAAAGGAGTTATTTCTCTGTGATCTCATGCCAAATTGAGATCACCAAACAAAAAAATGAAAGATCAATAGAGATATAATAGTGTCCCAACCTAAATTATCAAACATGCAGAAGGCAATCCGTTAGATATATTACAAGGAAATATGTGTGCACCTGGCCTCCTCGCGGGTCGGGGAAGGATTTTGGGTCTAATGCAGATTCTCGTGCTCCAGTCGAGTGATCTACCTCATCCAAATCTGATCTCAGTCCCTACACATAACTAGAAACAAATAGAGACAACAAGTGACCTTCCTCAGAAGATCATTAGATCAAAATACATAGAAACAACTATAAAGCATGCTAAATACAAATAGATACAAGGAAGGAACATATGTTTCTATTAATCATATAAGTGAAATTAAATCAATGTATACCTTCTAGTAAAGGAGATCCTCTCCTCAAGCTTGTAGCATAGTTTCCTCTCCCAATATAGCAGAGCTCTCACACTATAGTTTGGATACTTCCTCTTCCCCCGTTTCCTCTTGGTGAGATTATATAGGCTTATTCTATCCTCTAGGAGAATTTATCTAGACACCTAGGGGCTTGAGAATTTAGGAAACTTCTACAATAATGGACCCCTAGCCAACTCATACACAAGTGGTTCAAGTTGATCTCCATGGGAATCACAAACTCTAGAAACATTTTTCACAATTATGAATTTTTTCTCAATTATCTCATAATTATAATATTTTGGCCAATTAATTATGAGAAATAACTCAATCATGTAATTCTACCCTTTTATCATGGGATAAATCTAACATAAGTAAAAGAAAAGGTGAAAAGGGATGCATTTTAGCCAACAAATAAGGTAAGTTGAACTTGGGTTTCTCTCACTATAATGGAGTGGAAAATAGGGTTATAAAACTCCTAAGTCAAGCATACAGTTGTGTAGTAAAAACTCATGGATTACCACGGTAACATAGAAAGGGGAAGTGGAAGACTCTTGCTCCTCAACATGAGGTCCAAATACAACCATGGGTCCTTCTTCTTGGAGGTTCAGGTTATCCTGCATAGGAGCTATGGTAGGTGGACACATGAATTGAGATACTTGAGCTTTATAATTAGGTTTTTTTTAACAATTCAGTTAAGGGAACATAGATTTTGACCTTCTTCAACTCTTTTTGAAGATTAAATGCATAGGGGTTCCTATTAGTTGTTGCAACTTCAGTCAAATCCTTCTCCTTACTGCAGACTAGCTTGTTTTGGGGAGACAATTGCTCTACTTTGGGGGTTGCAGGTTTATGAGGAACAAGATCTGAGGAATCCTTCTTGCTTGGTGAGACTGAGTCAAAAGGTTTCTTTCCTTTCTCTAATGACTTCGGGAAATTTGAGTGGGGGGGTTCTTCATTTTTATCTTACATTCTAGACCTTTTCCTAGAGGATTTAAGGTCATATTTTCTATGTAACTGAGTCTGCATGAAGTCAAAAAATTGTCTACAATGTTGTTAATTTCACTATGATCTAGTGGGGCATCCAATTCATCTCCTTCTTCCTCATGAGCTTCTATCTCATGTTCCTCATCAGAAAGAGAAGATAACTATTTTTCTGGAACCTCTATGGTTTCTTCAACATGTTCCTCTAGCTCATATTCGAAATACAAAGGTGGATGAATGTGATCTTGTTGTTCCTTTCTCTCCCTTTGCAAGAGCTGCAAGGGTGGTATTATATATTGGGGGTTGAAATTTCGGTTTGGAGATGGTTGACTCTGTCAAGGAGGGTTTTTATTTTCCAACTCTAGTTTCACAAGCTCGTTAGACAACTTTCTTATCATCTTATTCATATTCTCAAGAATTTGTTCTTGGGTTTCCTTCGCATGGCTCAAAGAGTTGGCTTCCTGTTTTCGCCTTCTCCTATCACCATACTTAGTTTCCCCTTTCCATTTCCTGGTGTAGGTAAAATTTTCTTCAAATTCTAAAGCATCTATCTAAATATGGTCCAGGGTACGAAACTTTCTTTCTCTAAGAGTGAATCCAAATTTAGGTTCAAAATCCCCAAAAAAAAGTACTTTAGTAGTAGCCTATGGAGGTTTGATTTTAGTTGGAAGACTGTTATATAATTTGTTAAACCTTTTTATGAATTCTGAAACTTCTTCATTATGTTTTTTCTTCATTGCATTGAATTCAGTGAGAATGTACCCATGGTCCTTTTTCTCTCCCCATTTCTGCATTAAAGTATTCTCCATATCCTCCCAAGTAGTGATTGAAGCATTTGGGAGGGATTTGAACCATTTCTTGTCCTCCCCATCTAGGGGCTGGACAAAGAGTCTTAATACCACATCCAAGTGTTCTACATTTAGATTTTCTGGAAATTCACAAAATATTTCTATATGCCTCTGAGCTGACATATCATATTCGCCAATGAATCTTAGCAAGCGATTAATACAGTCTTGTGGCATACCATTTAGGGGTTTTGTCAAGTCTAATGGAGCATATTTATTTAGGATAAAACCAGGGACAACCATGTTTTTCAAAGGAGGTGGTAGGAGGCTTATAAAAGGGAGTTGCTGAGGAGTTGACTGAATTGCAGTTGATTGGAGCTGAATTGGGAAGCTGTTAATGCTTTGTGTTGGATTGTTTATGAGAATATCTTTAACTTCCTTAGGTTTTGGGAATATATGAAATGTGAAGGGAGGAGAACTGACATAATATTCTACGATTTTGACTCTTGAGGAAAATCAGCCAAACTATGCACAACATTCATCAAGATATTCAAAGAATTTGGAAGAAGACTTCGAGTAATTTATCACAACCTTTTGAGATATAGAGGATGAGACTTTTGGAAAAGAGGTCACAGGAACTGGAGTGACAAGAGTTCTTTCTTTCCCAAATCTCCTAGATATTATATTTTCGGAGTCAAACACAGGAGGAGTTCCCTGCTATGAAGTAATAGAGTGAGTGTGTGGCCTCTTAAAAGTTAGGATGCTCAAAATGAGATCAAATAGTGGGGTCTCCAAGGTGAGAGATGTTCAAACCACACCCCTTTCTTCTCACCTTACTAAAGGGTGTATAAATGTTGAACCTAGGGAAAATTTTCTGATTCGGCCTCAACAACGATGCCAGAAGATGTTGTAGCTCCTAGAGACAACCCTTGGGTTGAAGAGAGACCAGTGCCAAGGACATCTTGATGAGTGCTTTAAGGATCTGCTGATAATTTCTAATACACTCAGTATTTAATGTATTTGAGATGAAATTAATTCAGAACCTTCCTTAAGAGGAGAAATGCAAAGCCAAATGCAAATTATTACTCACAGAAGAATCAATATCTAACTCTAGTGGCCAACATTACATAAACTTGCATTTTTATCAATCATTTGTAGTATATCGAGATGAAGAATCGACGAGGAAAGAAAACCAACGCATAGGGCTTAAACTAAGAATCCATTGCATTGAAGTTCATCATGAAGTGGATAAGAAAGACATTTGCATGGAGTGATAGATACATGGAGTATATTTTAAGGATAATAATTCATATCAGTTATAGGCATATTTAATCAACATTAGACATAGATGAATCCATAAATCGATGAAAACATATCCAACAACTATTATTACATGTAATATGAGAAGAAGAGTGAGAGCATATGGAACAAAGACAAGAAAGAATACATACTACATATTCATATGAGTATACATTTCATTGAAAACTTACAAAGCTCCTCTCTTGGAAAAACAAAATTCAGAACCCTTGGTTCTTTATCATAAAAGTGTTTTTATAGGACCTCAGAGGGAGAACTCGGTACAAAATATTCTTTCTTGATTTGGCAATGAATCATCATAACGAAATATCAGCGTGCTCTAGTGGCACAACTGTACTAGCCAAATCCTAACTAACTAGTATTGATTAGTTGAAAAAAAAATATATACATGAAACAAAAAGTATCATAGTGTCATGATTCAACACAATCAACAATATATTTAACTCTGATAGGAAAGTTCAAGAGGCAACATCGTTGGGTCGATGATTTGGAGCACAAGAGGATTGACAGAATTTTCACACCTTTGTCACAGTGTTGGTGTTGGTAGAGGAGTGTGAAAGAATCACTAATATGAAATATTGATATTTTTAATCCCTATATAGTTCAACCTAGGGGGAAACATGGTCTTCCCCTATCCTAACAATTGAAATTCCTTTAAGATATAATTAACCATTTTTTTTACCTTTAAGGGTTTCGGTCTTCTCATGGGAGGAACCCACCTTGCTCTTGATGTCCACTAACATATGACTGTATTGCGCCCATGGGACCAACATTCCCACAAGATCCCAACAGATAGGTAACCTTGCTCTAACTCTCTCATCAAAATCAGAGTTGATGGCAACCACATCCTTTAACACTATGTTAGGCATTCTTTAGCTTTTTCTCTGGCCTCTTCCTTATGGATTAATTTGGAGATCTCCATGATATAAGACACTCTATCCACCACATCTATGGGCCTCAACTCACTGAGTGGCCTTTCATTTACAAAGTGAATGAACTTCTTGGCAATGTAGGAGTTATTTTCACCATCTTCCTCAGCAGCTAGGATGAAGAAGTTGTTGAGAAATCTAGGGAATTGAGATTAAGTGATTTCTCTTCTATTAGTAACTTCTTGTGAATTATTTTTACTTTCTTAGATTAGGATATTCCTTTATTTACATTACTAGTTTTTATTTTATCAAACAACTACCTATGTATAAACAATAAAGAGACAAGAGACACATAATATAGCCTATCAACCAAGGCCAAAACCTCTCTTTCTTGAGAGGAAAACCTAAATAAACACTTCTTCATATAGAGATTCCAATTGATGAATACTAAGACCAAGACCCTTGACCTATTTTCCACTCCATAACCAAGAGACAAACAATCCTTGTGATCCTTTCTTCTTCTCGGATACTCTTCAACTTTGACTTCCTTCTGCTTCAACCCTGCACCTTATTTCAGCATCCTTGTAAACCATAGTTGCAACACTCATGAGAGAGATATATGGTGATCCAATGCCTTAACCTTCTTCTCTTGGACTGAATAGTTGTCTTCTTCAATCTGGCTTTCTGAATTTACCTCGCAAGTGATCTTGCAAACCTTGGTTCTTCTTGGTTTCTTCTGCAATAGATGTTGCCTTCTGTTAGCACTTTGTAATTCCTCCAGGCTGAGTAAAGGAATCCAAAGGTAACCAAAAATCACTTAGATCTTAGGATAGGTATAGTTCTCAGTAGGAATGAGTTGCTCGGGTTTCTTGACGAATTTAGCACATGTGAACACACCTATATGAGGAACAATTCCTCCTTAGAACATTTCTTCCATAATATAAAGCCCCCAAATTTGACAATTTCATCTACAACCAAAAACACAGTTCCAGTGAGAAATCATGACGCCATATGTTTTTCATGGTTTTGAGCAATAGTGATGTCCCTTAATGAGCTACACATGTTGGTGTTGATGCTAAAAAATGTTGATCCTACTGTAGACTCCTTTCAAGCCCCCTTTCACCGAAAATTCAAAAATTCCACCTTCACATAAAAAAACCCTAACCCTAATTCTTAGCTAGGACACAAAATTGTTGTGTGAGCTACTTCTTTTGAAAGTGACTTAAGAATATTGAATATCTATATTTGTAAGAGTGAATCTTGCAAAATATAGTCATCTTTAACCTCAATCCCATTAAACAAGAATACTTAGGTAAAAAAAAAATCAAAACAACCTTGTTTAACCTTTTTCCAGCATTCAAACTTTGGCTTCTTTAGCCAACAGGTCCAATTTACCTCTATCCCTCTCCTCCTTGCCTTTTAAGTATTGTTTGTTATCCCTCAACTCCTTCCTCATGGTAATATTTTGCCTGCATATATTATTTAGATGCCTATGTAGTGGAAGGGACCTCTTCAACATATATTTGGCATTATTCATTGCTAGCTGATAGATGTCCAAAACATTACTCATCTGCTTCCTAGCCATTTCATCCTCCTGCTTGAGCTCAAAAATATCCCTATCAGACTTCTTCAATTGCATTCTCAACCCATTAAAGGTTTGCTTTCCCTCATCTATCTCTGTCTTTTCTTCTTCTGGCATTGTCTTTTCTTCTTGAATCTGTAATTTTTTGGTTGAGGATATAGTGACTCTAGTTGCTCGAGCTTCTGCCTCATTAATATCCTCTTTTACTATATTTTCTTTGCCCTTGGATTTGGTAACAATTGGTGCAACCTTAGCCACTATTTCATCTATACCAAGTCTGGTTTTCGTTTCTGGAAGCAATCTTCTTTAATTCCCTATTTTCCTGCTGCAATTGTGCAATAACCATATGGGCCTTCTGTAGTTGTTCTTGTAACTATGAAATCTCTTTGTCTTGATCATCAATAACATCATCTTCTGGTATAGTTTCCCTAGCTTCAAATGTATTCTCCAAGAGCAAGTTCTTTGGAACGGACTAGTTAGGGGCTTCTTGGGGACACCCACTACTTTGGTAGAAAAATACAACTTGCCTTTCTTCTTCTCTAATAAGTGTTTGAATGTCCCTTTCCAATGCTAAGGGTGTCTCCTTCTTACTATGAGAGCTAGTTGGTAAGTCAGCTACTATATTTGAAGAATCCACAAATGAATGCCATGATTTATTTATGCTACTTAGCTCCTCCAACACCAGTAATTTAGTTAAGGAGAAGTGGAAAAGGATAAGTTCCACATGGATTTTTTTTCCTTGCACTTTGTCTGTGATCTTGTTGAGACTCCTAAATAGGTAAAAGGGTAGATTTAATGGGCTCTTCCCTATAAAATTCATCAAAATTCTAAAATGGTATTGATATATCATCCCAAACCTACCCTCACAGGTAAAATACCTGTGAATTTCTTGCAAAATTTTGTTGTGGTGTTCAAGTAAATACTCTTTAGGGACAATGGATCCATACCCTTTATCTCTATACTCAGGCTTCATAAAATATTTATAATTGGAAATATCAAGAGGCATGCCCTTGAACCATTTATCTCCTTGAAGGGGAATATTTTTTGTAGCTGATATTGTAACATTTGAAATTGGAAATGTGATCTCTCCAATCTTAACCTCCAACCCATGATAACTCATAGGAAACTTCTTAGTGAGTTATGCATTATACCCTTGAATTTTTTCATAGAATATGATACATCCAACTTGCTCAAAGGCAACTCTGATAGATGTGTTTGCATTGATGAATGTGAGGTATTGGGGTTAAAACCTAAAAATGGAACGTCCCTAATGTCTCATTCCCTCTAGAGTTGACATGATTGTTTTTTATAGAAAAGGTATACTCTAGGGCTTCTAAAATGCAATTTTAGTGTAGGTTTATTTTGTGCAACAAGTAGGATCGTAATGATGAAAAGGAGCTCCAAAGTAGGGTTATGTAACAATTGAGAATAGAAAAACCTATGAAAAATATCAATCAACACAAATCACTTCTCAAAAATCCTAAAAGAACTATTGCATACTTGGTCCCAGTGGCAGAATTAAAAAAAAAATGCAGGCGCAATGCCATAAGCTTAGTGCATGGAAAATACAAGTTCAATCACCTTTGAGGGATGCGAAGATCATGTAAGAGGCTTAAATTTACTTGCATGACATGGTAAAATTTCCATATGAAGGTTGAAGACAAGAACTTTGCTGTTTGGCGAGGATAAAACATGAAAATGCAGCAGACAAGTAAAACACTGTGAAATTGGAGAAAGCGTAGCGAGTGTGTAGAAAAAACAACAAGCATAAAGTATAGGAATTTGCAGGGTTCCTAAGTATTCATTGAGCACATGCAAGAAATTTTAAATTTCTACAAAAATAAGGCTTCGAACAAGATAATAATTTGCACCTAGATGGACAATTTTATCCTTGTTTTGAAAGAAACACAACGCCCGTGGGTGAGTACAGTGACTATCTGTGAGTGTAGAAAAACCCCCTACCTCCTTTTCACAAAGAACTCCAAACACCATATATATAGCTTCCAAAGAATAAATGAAGAGATGTGAGATTTTTCTAAAGATAAACCATGCATTCAAAATCCCAAGGTGGTTGAGTGCAAATTTGATGGATGATGATTGTGATTTGAACTTGAATAATGAAAGTGCACCACTTGGAAGAGCACAACATTATTTTGCTGATCGTTGTATTGATGATGTCATGAATGATCATGATTCAACATTCTAACTGACTCAATATACCCTACACATTTGTGCCCGTGATGACTAGGCATGACAACACGACCTTGCTCATGATCTCTTGGTGAAATGTGACCATAGACCTACTTAACTTGACCCCTTAGGATATAAAAGACCATTTTTGTGACTCTTCACACACTTTGACATAATTACATTGAATAATGAAAATTTCATTCTAAATTGAGACTTATAGCTTGATCTTCTACAATATCATAGCCAAATCTTATTACATTTGTCAAATAATTTGAAAGAAAACTTGTTTTTTGACTACTATGACTATAGGATACTAAAACTGGCTCCAATGGGGATGGAATCCTAACTGTGAGGTACCAAGAACACCATGGACCATGTGCCTTACCATTGGGCTTATTGATTCCTTAACTAGACTCAAACTCAAGAAAGATTATGACTGACTCAAGACTTATTACATTCAAGAAAAATGACAATAGGCCATCAAAATATTAGGGCCTTCTCTTCGAGCTTCAAATTCTAATGTCAACTACCCACACCTGTAATACTAAAAATTAGATGGATATGTACAATGAAATGATCAAAATCAACTAATTTCAAGTGAAATAATGCTTGAGGAACCTGCCATTTATAGGCCCTCCAACAAGAAGTTGTCCAGTCAAATCTTCCAGCAAATAAGCATTTCTCCCATGAAATGTTGTAACCTTGAAAGGTCCCTTCCAAAGGTTTTCAAATTTACCATGATTTCCTTTGTCTTCATTTCTAGCATCACACTTTAAAACCAAGTCACTAGCTTGAAATTCCTCGGCTTTTGTCCTCTGATCAAATATTTTCTGTATCTTGTCTTGAATTGTTCGAGTGTTGTTGTACACCTCCTCTCTTGTTAACTGCAACTGAATCATCTGGTTTATCCTCCTTTTCATGTCATTTGGTTCTGCATCTCCTTCCTACATCAATTTCATGACTGGAATCCCCAAGGAAGAAGGGAAGACAACATCTGTCCCATACACTAGTTGGAAAGGAGACATACCAACTGATTTTTTAGTGTTTACCCGATCAACCCACAAGGCATAAAATAACTTCTTGTGCCATATTTTATTGTTTTCTTGCAACAATTTATTTATGATATTCATTGGGCTCTTGTTAGAGTACTCAACAAAACCATTACCCTATGGGTAATATGTAGTTGAGTAAATAAATACAATATGGTACTTGTGACAAAATTCAACCATTCTTTTAAATTTGAAGGCAACAATGTTGTCTATGATTAATCTGCGAGGACAACCAATCTTGTAAGAATATTACCTTCAAGGAATTGGATGATGACTGTATCTGTGTCCTTCTTGGTTGGTATCACTTCTATACACTTAGTAAAATAATATGTGGATGTCAGAATCCATTTGTGTTGACATGAAGACGATGGATGAATATCCTCGATGAAATCAAAACCAAGGAAAATTTTAAGGATGGAAAATTTTCTTGAAGTTTAAAGACATTGGCGAATCTCACTAATACCTAATATGCAAACTATAAAATGTTTATTGATATATTTGTAAAATTATTCAAATTTATAATTTATTTTATATATAGTCTTTATTAATGTTGGCGATTTTTAAGTTAAAATAATTTATATTTTAAAATTTGGGCGAATCATCTTTTATAAAAATTGGAAAGTGGCGAATCTTTTTTGTGGAAAAATCATGGAAAATTAGTCCACTGGGTGAACATTAGCCCCTAAAATTTTCCATGATTCAAAACCCGACTGCTGGAAAGGTTCTTCAACTACAATAGGTTTCAAAGGTAAGGGTAAAAGCTTCCTCTTTGCTTCAAAAATCTGACGTTCATGACAACTTGATACCCTTTTATGAACATCAACAAATAATGTTGGCCAGTAGAAACCATCTCTCAGAATTTTATTTTTTGTGGATTTATAGAAATGGTGACCTCCACAATCTCCTTTATGAAATTCTTCAATACACTTTTGTGCTTCATCTTCCAGCAAAGAATTTAATAACACACCCCCTGGATCTTTCCAATACAGAAATTGATTCAAAATGCAGAATTTACAACCTTCAATTTTAGAAATATTTCTTTGGTTTTTTTCATCCTTGGAGGAGCCTATAAATGTTGTGAAACATATATTATGTCAGTATACCATGGAGAAGAGAGAAAACATTCAGATCCCTGTTGAGAAGGCTCAAAATTTCTTTCATCAGATAAAGTTGCTATGAAATTAATATCCAACACACTTAGATTTGAATCTACCATCAACTTAGTCAATCCTTGACCCATTATCAACGTAGGCCTAATCTCCACATCATACTCAAGAATGGATGCTATCCATCTTCCTCTTATGCCTTCACGATGGGGCTGAGTGAGAATGCCCTTTACAATAACACTCAAAGCATAGGCAATCACATGTGAATGAAGCACATACAATCTAAAATCCTTTAAAGCTTTTACCAATGCATATGCTTGCTTCTCCATAATATTATATTTCAAGGAAGAGTCTCTCAAATCTCAACTAAAGAAGGTTGTGGGTTGCTCATTGCCTTGCTAATTTTTTTGCATAAGGACCAATGCAATTGTATGTTCGGATGCAAAAGAGAAAACAATCAAATCTTTAGCATATTCAGGGCTTGCCAAAATAGGGGCACTAGCCAGAGCCTACTTTACCTCATCAAATTATTTCTATGTCTCAATAGTCCATCTGATTTCACTTTCCTTTCTCAGCATGTTAATCATAAATCTAATAATTTTTGCCAAATTAGTAATGAATCTTCTCAAAACATTGAATCTACCCAAAAATGATTGTACCTATGTACGTCAATTTTATGGATTGGAGCAACCCTATTTGGATTGATTTTTATGCCATCCTTCGAGATGAAATGTCCCAAGAATATTCACTCCTCCCTTGCAACATGTGAATTTTTTAGATTCAAGGATATGCACCTCCTGTATTTCTCAAAAACCTGTCTCAAATGCTACAAATGATAAAAATCAGATTTTGAAAACACAACTATGTCATCAAGATACACCACAATTAACTTATCCTTCTCATCAATGAACGCAATATCCATAGCCCTTTGAAAAGTGGCCCTTGCATTCATAAGCCCGACGGGAATTTTGGCATACATGACGGTACTCCATGGAGTGATGAAAGTCGTCTTTTCTTACTCATCATGATGCACCAAGATTTGATTGTACCCTGAAAAACCATCAAGCATGGACATCCTTATTTATCTAACCACCTTCTACAATATATGGTCCATCTTAGACATTTGGTAATTGTCCTTTAAAGACACCTTGTTGAGGTTTTTGAAATCTACACAAAGTCTCTCCTGTTTTCTTCCTCACAGGTACCAATTTGGACAACCATTTTGAAATCTTAGGGGGACAATGATCTTTGCATCAAATGGTTTTTTGAATTCCTTTTCAATAAGAGGAAACAATAAAGGGTTTGTTCTTCTTAACATCTGCTTGAAAGGCTTTTGATCTTGCTTGATGGGGATTGTGTGTTGAATGATTCTCTTATCATATACTTTAAGGTCCTCATATCCCCATGCAAAAACATCTAAGTATTCTTTTATGATATCAAGGTACTTATTTCTATCTACAGGAGTTAACAATCTTGAGAGTTTGACAATCTTAGGTTTTTTTTTTGTTCCTATGTTACCGTTTTCTGTTTTTGTTTTAGTGGGAACTACCTTTGGATTCTCCGCTACATCATTATGGTCAAATAATTTCTCAAGAGGCACTAGGCACTAGCCCTCTTGGAATTGTATTTTTCTTCAATTGTATAGAATCCATATCTATCATTTTATTCTCAAAATCATCTAAATATGAACCCAATACCTCTTTTTCATTGTCTCTAAAATAATTTTCTTCGTCTATGTGTAAATTGGGAAATTCCTCAGACACTTGTAAAAAAACATCAAGCTTCTTGTCATATTTGAAAACCTGCTAATATTTGACATTATTTGGGACTGTTGGCCTGTGTTTAATTTCTATTTCATATTTCTTATTGGGATAGATGGGAATTTTAAATAGAATGTATGAGGTGGCTAAAGAATCATCTATCATATTCTTCTCCCTAGAAATCATAGATAAATCATATTCTGAAAATAAATGCATCATTTCTAGGAAAACATTTCTATAAGCCCTCATCCTAGGGTATTTAGATTGATACACACATTTAATTCTATTTATCACCAACTCTGAATCTCTGTGAACTGTAATCCTCTTTTCTCCCAAATCTTTTAAAGTGTGTAATCCCAAAATCAATGCTTCGTATTCGACCACATTGTTGGTGGAGTCGAAAGCTAATTTGTAAGAACATAACCTATACTTTTCCACCTTCAGGATCATTATCCAGACACTAGCTCCAACTCCCTCTTTATTGAATGCTCCATCAAAATCTGTTTCACAGACATTCTTCATCTTCATTAGGCTCTAATTTTGTTCCCTGCAATTCGCTTACATTCTCCTCTAATAGGCTATCCATGTTTTGACTGACTTTCTTCAAACATTAATCATTATATAATATGAAAGAGTCAACAATCATAATGCACAAAATAAATAGGATGGTTGTTAGGCATTTCCTTTCCACTCACCATATACTTCATCAAAGTTTCTCTGTACAATCTCCTTGGCTGTCCAAAAATAGGAATTGTGGCATAAGACATGTCCATTTGGAGAGTACCCTCCAACTTTGCAGACTAAGACCTTGATAAAAGCATGCCAAATTTTGGGGGAATATCAGCAACAACAATTCCCATCACTAAGCTCTTTACAGGGATTTGAGTAAGAGAGACTACCAAATCCTTGATCAAGCCCAAACATTTAACCTTACTGGAAGTAAAGGAGAAGAGATATTTATAAGGCCTTGTGATATCTATAAGATACTAAGCAAAATTAACACACATAAAAAATATCAGATACATAGAAATGTCAGAAAAGGCCTCAGCTTCATTGTATTCCTCTCATGATGTAAATCAATGTACAAAGAATGATAATAGTACAAATAAATACATGAGGAAGTTTGTCTCAAGATAGTACATCTATCTTGGACACTATGGTTGAGAAAATATCTCAACACACACACTAATCTAGGAGCCTAACTAGTTGGAGAGAATCTCTCAACCAACTAAGCCTAAACTGACTCCTAACCATGAGGAACAAACTCAATCTAGAAAGGTAGGATTAAATCCAACTTTCTTGATTTTAATTAATTTAATTGTTTTGGACTTATAATTGTTTTCATCACATGAGAGTGAGGCTAACATTCCCCCCTCAATGATAAGTCCAAAATAAGAACGAGGAGCCATCTTCCAAGTTCTCATGTTGATCCTCAAAAACGCTGCCTGAAAAACTGCCAAAGCTGGATGCTGAAAAAAATCTAATCTGAGGAGAACATGAGTCAGCTGCAAGTCTAAGTCATCCCTAAAATTTTGCTTGGAAACTCCATCACATGCCAAGCTATAAAAGGATCCATCTATCCTTTTCTTGCAATCAGCATCCTTTTTCCACTGACGAAATGTTGATGACACCCACTGGCAAATTTGCTTGTCCTTTGACAAAATATTGAGAATGCCCACTGGCAAATTTGTTTATGATGCCCACTGGTTGATTTGTTGATGATGCCCATTGGCTGATTTGAAGATTCCCACTGGCTGCTTTTGATGATGATGTCAAAACTTTCATTCTGACAACCACCCTTAATTCCATTATCATTTCCCTCCTTTGTCAGCTGAAAGGAGAGACAATCATCTGCATTTGATTTCTGAACTCCCCCCTTCAAGTGTAGGAAAGTTTCACTATTGTACTCTCGCTCTCAGGTGCATGAGAGTACCATCTTCAATTGGTTGTTGGGTGCAATAGTTGAGATTGAATTCTATTGTAAAACTTATACAATCATTTTACGGTTGATGACCATTCCCAAGGAACAATCCATGCATAATTGATCTTTAATTTGGCAGGTTGGTCTTGTTTGCAACAATTCTCTGATGAATGATTCTTCTTGCCACAATGGTGACAAGCATGGATATCAAAGCACTGATCTTCCAGATGAATGGTTCTTTGACAATGAAGGCATTTTGGTTTGATTGCAACTTCATTTTCCGTGTATTTCTGTGTGTCTTCAACTTGCTCAGAACTAGCCGACGTGATTTGTGCAAGAAACCATGCACTAAAAAACTTAATAAGCCTTGAATAATCTGGGATATGTAATTTGGCATCATCTTTGACATATCCTAAGCCTTGTTTATTTCTATTACTTTGGATTTCTTCCCATGGCTTGATGATTGGTTTGGAAGAAAGTTGAACTAGGTCAAGGACCACTTTGACACTTAAAGTTGGTTGGATCAGTGACCTGGAATCATCAGCTGTATTTGTATTATTCAAAGACTTGGAAGCATCACTCTTCTCTAGCAACTCAATTCTTTGTAATTGTGACTCCAGTTGAAAGTACTCAATCATTTCATATGCATGTTGAATATGCACTTGAATATCAGCAAGAGTTGTTTTGCTGATGTTCACCATGTCGCCAGCTGATAATAAAATCAAATTGTTAAGAATTTGGGATAGTTGAATGTGTGTCTCCATGTTAGCTTTCTCACTTTGAATTCAGGCTTGCTTATATTGTTGCTTATTTCTAATGTTTTAAACACTTGCTAGAGTTTTATAACTTGGTTGCTTGAACTCTTTCTTTCACGCTCGCTTGATGACGATCACTTTGCTTGAATGCTTCACTGACACTTTGTGAATGCTTCAATCAACTTCACACTGGCTCATTTGTTGTAGATGTCGTGCTTTGAACTTTCGCACTTGATTTTGACACACTTGCTTGCTTGGTTGTTTGAATGACATGCTCCCTTGATTTATTTCTTATTTCACTTGCGTTAAACACTGGCTTGATTTGATGGTCACATGAAGAATAGAATACTAGAATTCACACTCACTTGATGATGATTTCTTGCTAGATGGCTTGCTTGAACTTGCTTGATTGATTACTGACACTTTGTGCTTTCTTTAATGTACTCACTGAATGTGCTGATTTTAAAAAGGGAAGGGTGTCGAACACTGTGGAAAATGCACCCAAGAGACAAATGCCAAGTTCAATTTTGATGACTCAGTTTAAGACTTACTTGACTTAATGTATTCACCTTAAGAATTCAAATTAAGTTATCGGTTACACCCGAGAATTCACCCTTACAATTCAACTCAATTTGACTTTGATTACAATCAAACTTACAAATTATGATTTGCAAGTTACAGTTTTGTATTGATCTTATTAAAAAATGGTGCAAGTGCAATTTCCAAAATTGTTGTTGAATTGATGCAAATGTTGTTGATGTAGATGACAGCTTCATTAACTTGATTGGATGTTGATGTAGGATCATCTTTGATAACTTGATTATGTATTGTTGCTTCTTGATTGTTTGTAGTTCACTTGATTACATAAGCTTGAATGAAATTGATTATGTGCATGCATTGCCTTAATTTGTTGTCTACTTTATGTGTACCATGGTAGAAGGATACCACATGAAGGTTAGTGTCAAAACTAGACACAAAACAAAGACAATATCAAGAATCATGCACGATCACAAACACTCTCACAGTGTACCTACGATCCCCTTATTCAATTTTGGGCGGATCTAGGACACAAGCACCACAAAAATTATGATTTTATTAATTACTGGAGTACATCATTCTTCAATGTCACAACTTTGGTGTGGAAACTTCTCAATGAGAATGTCACACTTGCAAACTTTGGAAGCAAATTGTCTTCAAAAACTGCTTGCACTGACTCATTCGCTCTCAAAGTAAAAAATTACTTTGGAGTACAACAATGAATTTCTCTAAAAAAGAATTCACTTGTCACTCCAAATACAAAATATGCATCTTATGACTTCACAAAATCACTTATGACTCCATTACACAAAAAATTACAAATACTCCTTATCTCTCCAAAGGTTTGATATCACTTTATATAAAAAAAAACTCACTTTTTGATGTAACTTAAAAAAGTGAAATAATGTGTATGATTTCACTTTATAAAAGTGAAATGAATTCAAAAATCAAAATTTTGTGCATGTTCCCTTCTTAAAAAAAAATAACGCACACCTTATAAAGTGATTTTGTTGGAGATAATTTAGCTAATACTTTACGTGCATTCGTCAAACAGGCTCACGCTGGAAATCTGGTATGAGTTGGCTCATCCTCATAATAAAGATGGGTTTATTTGTCACCTTGAGAATCAGTGGTTCTGTGTCATGAAAGTAGGTGGAGAGTGGTACAATTTCAATAGCTTCTATCCTGCTCCTGAATATCTCTCCAAGTTCTACCTTTCTACCTACTTGGATATGCTTAAAGGTGTGGGCTAGAGAATCTTCCTTGTTAGAGGCAATTTTCCAAGGGATTCCCTGTCTCCAGTTCTGAAACTAGTAATGCTTATGGACAATGGTTGACTCCTAATGACGCATAGAGGATCACCAAATCCATGGAAATGACACACAATGTCTCTCGTGCAAAAGAGAGATCCAAATTGTTGAAGGGTTTCGGGGATCGAGTTCAGGTAAAGCTACTATGGAATCTTACAAGGAGCCAAGCGAGGGAGTCGTAGACAATGAGAAACCCAGAAATTCCTCTTCATATTCTTCATCATCTCCAATTGTTGTCGTTTTAAGCTTATGGAAATATTTTGACCTCGATAGTGAGAGAAGTAAGCTAGATGAGAAAGGGTCAAAGGATATCAAGAGGAGGTGGATAATATTACAACAAGATTATCCCCTACTACAAGGTCCACTGCTCTAGCTGGGGATTCAAAGTTAAAAGAAAATAGTTGAGTTCCCATCTCCACGTTCCATAACTTGGCAGTCTAATCTACAGTGCTAGTAAATAAACATGTATAGTCCCTTGAGACATTGCAGCACCAGACAACATCGTTGTGTCCTCGATGGGTCCCAAGGCACTCCCCGTTGTGTCCATACCAGACGGTGGACGTGTGATCCTTCACACAAGAAAATAGCAAGTCCCTGTCCCTGTTATAATTGAGAAATGTCAGAGGCCTCTCGTGGCCAAAGTCAGTTGTTTGAGTTCCGAGCCAATCAGAGAAGGATAGAGCAACAAAGAAATTTGAACTCGATCTTCTTATAGATGAGGTTGAGCGAGTTTAGGAACGATCGACAACAAGACAAAAAAATTACATTTTGAACTATTTGTTACACATTTCACGCAGAGGGAAACACAAATGGGTTTCACGTATGCTACACTTGTCTCAACGATGTTTTTGCAATGTTGCAATAAATTGGCTCCTTCAAAGACCATGCAATGCCCTTTGTCTCAATGAGGAGGAATATAATTTGGCTATTCATTACTCAGAGTCGAAAAATGTAAACATCTAGTGCTCATTCATGCACATCTGTAATTAATTTTAGAAATTGTTCCTCCTGTATGAAATTTTCCTGAATATTTTTGCCGCTCTCTTTTCTCTAACCAATGACTCTCATAGGGTGCAGTCGATCTGATCTAGATTTGGACCTTGTGAACAAATCCAGCTCATCAATTGCAAAAATTAGCCAAATTGCTTAAAGTGGCCAGTAGTAAGGCACATATTCATTTTTAAATATCGCCGATACCATAATAAATTTACAAATTGATCTGAACTTTTATAATTGGCCACATGCGTTATGCATAACCACTTGCAGGCTTACACACAGTGTTAATGCAACACTTTACTCTATGCGCAGACTTTGGATTTTTTGCAGCTCCACAACTCATGTACATCCATCCACATGTAGATCCAGCTTCTATAGTGCCTACCTAGTTCATTCATGCACAGTCTGGGTGGATTTTTTTTATGGGCCAACAATTCATTAAATATGCACCACTGATGAATAAATTAAAATTCTCACAAATTTCACTAACTCTTTGAGCCCATGGCTCTGATACCACATGTAAGATACTAAACAAAATTAACACACATAAAAAATATCAGATACATAGAAATGGCAGAAAAGGCCTCAGCCTCACTATATTCCTCTCATGATGTAAATCAATGTACAAAGAATGATAATAGTACAAATAAATACATGAGGAAGTTTGTCTCAAGATAGTGTGTCTATCTTGGACACTATTGTTGAGAAAATATCTCAACAACACACTAATCTAGGAGCCTAAATAGTTGGAGAGAATCTCTCAATGAACTAAGCCGAAACTGACTCCTAACAATGAGGAACAAACTCAATCTAGAAAATGTAGGAATATATCCAACTTTCTTGATTTTAATTAATTTAATTTTTTTGGACTTATAATTATTTTCATCACATGAGAGTGAGGCTAACAATATCCAATCCAAGCTTATCCATAATCACCTTCGACATTAAATTATGTGAACCACCTGAGTCTAACATCACATTCTGTAGGATCAAATAATGCACATTCAAATTGACATAAAAATGTGGGACATCTCCATATTTAGAATCTCCATCAACTTTTGGACCAAAATTTAATTCAAGATGATCATCATTCAAATGGACAATGTCTGAAACTTCTCCTATATTCAATGATTTGACAATCTAATTCTTGTATACATCATTCTTAATCAGTTCATTAAATGGAATAGAAATCTTAATTTTAGATATCTCATTTTCTAAACTAAAATATGATTCACCTTTCTCTACCTCTTTGATGGCTACTTCTCTCCTTTTAGGAATTTCTTTAGGAGGATCAAATATCTTATGAATGGAAGTAGATGCCTCAACTTGGGCTTTGTTCAAAGGATTTACTAGAAATTTCATGTTTCTCAAATTGTATTGTCTCTGCACCTCCATGATGGCATTTTGATACCCCTGCTTGTAATCTTTTGATTCCATTTGCATAATATATTCTTGTGGCTGATAAAACAAATCTTGTTGTTCCTTTGTAAAAAAGACATCATACTCGTCTTCTTGACCAATATAATGAATCTGATCCTGATCTTCTGCTACCTCTTCCTCATTTGCAAAATTATCTTGGAAAGGAGGTATTATTTGTTGCTAATCAACTTGATTTCTCTATTATATCTGATTTATTTTCACTTCAGGCCCCCGAAAATTGGGATTTCTTACTGGAGGAGGGGCCTGCTGATCTCGACCAACAAAATTATTCTCCAAGGTCAATCTCTCCACTAAATTTTCTATTTTTTTTAACCATGACCTCCAATTTTCTATCTAATGAATATGAAGCCTCCTCTTTAAATCCCCTTTTCTCAGCTTTCATTTTGGCCTTTTTATTCAACAAATTAGCTTCCACTGCTACAACATTTTTCTGAATGACTTCCAAAGTGAATGGGTTGCTATCTCTAAGCTAATAGGCTAACTCGAAATCAAAACAATCTGGGTAATGAAGCTAAGCCAATCCAGGAGGGGGTTTAATTTCAGTTGGTATTGAATTGTATACTTTGTTAAATCTTGCTAAAAAACCTTGAACTAATTCTCCTGATGCTCTCTTCAAACCATCATACTCAGCCAAAATATGTATAGGGTTCTTTTCTACTTCCCATCTAGCAAGGAAGCTTTGTTCAAGTTGCTATAAATTGGAAATGCTAGTAGCTAGAAAACATCTAAACTATTTCTTCATGTTCCACCTCTTCCACGTCTATAAAATCATTTAATTTTTCAATGTATTTTTGTGTTGCAATAGTCCCTTTTCCATCGAACTAAGGCAATTTATGACCGTAGTTTAGTGGTAGATCATGCAGTGGGCCTTGTAAAATCAATGGAGCATAACGCACAACAATGACTATATGAGTTTTACTGACTGTTGCGGTCTGTAATGTAGATGAGGAAGGTAAGGGGAATGATATTTGAGCAGTTTATGTAGGAGGAGCAGAACTCAATGAGATGTTCAATGGAGGATAAAATGGTGAAACAGAGAAAATTGGGAGAAAATGTTGTAATTTGGAGGAATTGGTGGCAACTTCCTGTAGCTGATTACCCAAATGTTCTAACTTATGGAATTATGCCCAAATGTACTTATATACTTCTAACACACCTGATTTTGAAAAGGAATAGAATGTTGCAACTGATATTGATAAAAAATGTCCCTATCAAGCTATTTTCTGATTTATATCTAGAAAGGCTTTGCTCAAATTTCAAATCAAATTGAGTGTGGTCCAGTAATTCGACCTTTTTAGGTAGAGACAAAGATATTTTTATGACACTGATATATATTTCTTTTGCATGCTTGTTTCTTCTAAACAACCTTTTTAGACTCTTCTAAACCTTGGTTGGATTAGGGTTTGGATGATGTTTGGTGTACACTCTTCTTGAAGCCATGTTTCCTATAGGAATTTACTACAACTCATTCTTGAAATGAATACAATTGGGTATATTTAAGCCTAATAATCACTAGTCCTCTGTTACCCTTAGGAACTAGTGTTATCGAGAAATCTAGCATCTATGCAGAGCTACTAATCCCAGTAAGATGGGTAGCTATCTTAGAAACAAAAAAACTAAAGCCACTTTTGTTTTCCTTTATGAGAAGTAGATAGGAGAGGAGCAAAAAATACCAACCTCAATCTTTCGCTCGGTTCCTTGCTTGTTCCTTCTCCCCTCTGATAGATATTTGCCGCTCCTTCCTTGATTACCCTACTTCAAAGAGTACTTGTAAAGTCAAAGCAGCATAATATCTTCAAAGTACAGAGATATACAATCATAAACAATATAGGACCAGATATATATTGACCACACAAATTCATATATCATCAAACATACAAGAATGTGGAGTAAAACTTGAATAGCTTTATTGATATAAAGATTAGAAGAGAGGATTACAACCCATTGATTTGACCCAATGTCATCCTCCTAGCATGAAATCCCTTCTTCACCTCATGAAAAACTTAGATCACCCAACACTTTGATGTTCCACTAAGAAACCAACAACACTTCCTTACAAGATACCGAATTCCAGCCTCTGGATCTCTGGGATGAGGGATCCATATATATATGTTTGTAGGGGGGTGAGTCAGCTTCTGGGATTTTTATTAGTGTCCTCTCTCTGATAGTTCTTGGTTCCACTTGGAGATTCATGATCTCTTACTCATTCCTGGGCGAATTCAGAGAGGCAAGTGTCACAGGAGAAGTTTCTGGAAGATTCCATGATCATCCACCTTGCAAACTGTCTCTGCCATTTGTCTACTCACGCCCATCGCACCCTATAGAAGGGCTCTTCAGTATGCATCACACTTTTTTCTTGGGGTAGGTGAGATGCATCACACCCTTATCACTGGGTAGTTTGTATGGTCCAGTTTTGACCAGTTCTGAGAAGTTTTCCGTGGAGAACTTCTGGGAGATGATGTAATCAGCTGACCTTGTTCCTTTAGGGTGTGAAACAACACTTTTAGGGACTTAGAAGCCCTTGGTTTATGGGCATATATGATTGGGGTTGTAGTGCGCAAATATGTCTGTAACAATTGCCCCCTAAAGCATGAGGTCAAAAATCTTTTAATGTCAAGTGAAATGCTTTATCATGAGGATCCGAGGTTTTTTCGAACTGGAAGGCGACCTGTAATAAGATACAATACAATACATTATCTTCATAATAGTTTCATGATCTAGCTGAGGTGGGAATTCCCATGCTCAACTTTATAAATTCATTTTCATGTACATAGGATAGACAACTGTCTGTATGGCAGACTGATGATTCTGATAGAGCCATCATCCTTTGATTTGGATGATCATCTATGCAACAATGATGTACATTTGATGTCTTTATTTTCCTAAATATATTGCAACCCGGATGGATGAAACTAGATCCGGGGTCTTCAAACTCGTTCAATATTCGCCCGAAGTACAAGTCGATCCATGTGAAAAGATGTTCTGGAGTCGAACATGGAAAGACATCGCCTGATTACCAGCCAATGATGTAACTGTTAATAGGCGTGAGAGGAATCACTGATAATGATGATGACCCTCAAGGTACGACAGTACAATTCACGTGGTGTGACAATGGGACTTGGTGTCGAACACCATGAAAAATCTTTCGGTCGAAGGCAATTGATGTAAACCTGTCGCTGGAAGTGAGAAACTTGCCATTGAGGCATGCAAGCTTCAAAGTACTGAAAGGGTTGTTCCTAGGTCGACTTCTTGGATAATGAGTTGTTGCCGACAAGAAGTGACCCATCGTACGAGGGCCTTAATGAATCCCACATCTACGACACGGAACGGAGAAAATGATTTAGTGGAGGTGAAAACAATCTATTGATATAGGGTTCAGGGTGGCAGGTCATGAAAGAATGAAGTGTGAAGGTATTGCAATGGATGAGACACAAGCTAGGTTGGTGAATTCTCTGAGCAACTTCTCTTGAACATATCGGTGACACTGAAATGGATTGGTAGCATTAACCCTAAAGATGGATTTTATGATGGGCCAATGGTGATATGACCACTGAACGGAATAACCCAACCTGAATCAATCATGGTGATGGAGTGAAAGTGTCATGTTCAAGAGTGACTTGCTACCAATAAAGTTTCTACAAGTTATCTTCCCAATTTTTTTGCAGTCATTGCTAACCAGTACCTCTTTATTTTTATCAAGCTTGAGGAGGATAACATATGCTTGTTCTACAATTTTCCCTTTGGGAAAAACCGTCGCTATGTTTGAACGAGCCTAGTGACAGTGAAACTTGTTCTTGTCTATATAGACAAGTTTGTCGCTATTGGTTTTAACGAGTTTAACGATAAAGACAACTCGGTCCTTTTTCAATTTTAGAGAGTCTGAAAAGGGACGGAAAGGAAACTCCAATAATCCTCTTTCGTCATATAATCCCTTAAGTCTGAAAAAGTATAAAATAATATGAAAGGGATGAATTTTCAATAGTTTTAACGAGCCAAACAAGACAAGCACTCAATCTTTTTGTGTAATAATCCCTCAGGTCCAAAAAGATTAAAATCTAAAGGAGGGATAGCACTTCCAATAGCTTTAACGAGCTGGAGAGGCCAATTGCTCAGTAATATTTTCATAGTTTATGAGTCAAATGAAAAGAGCTTAAAGGAGACTCGTTTTTTGAGGAACGAGTAATATTTTCGGGTAGCAGCTAATTCCAGGTAAGGTTTGGAATTTTCCAATCACAGTAGTGTTACAAGGATGGCTAACAGAATCACTCATCGCACTTGTTCCTCAGAAAGGGTAAACAACCAAATGGAGGCATATGATCGACTAAAACAGAGTGGAGGTGATGGTAAGAACACGACCAAGGCTCAAAAGCTGATGATAATGCATTCACAATGGTTATTTACCAGAGATTGGTTCATTTTTTTTTTCTTTTAATGAGCTTAAACTCTGGTGGAACATATGCTCATTGCTTAGGTTTAATTTTTAACGAGCTTGAACTTTGCGTAAAACTACTTGTGCCAGTCGTATAATAAGGATGTCTCATTGATAGGTTCAATTTTTAAGGAGCTTGCACCATTCGAAACTTTTCTCCGTATCCTTTCTTTATGTAAGCTAGGAGCGACCAATCCTACGAGTTTAAAGGGTTGAGAATCTACAAACTAAGAAAATAAATGGTCACTTTTCACTCACATGCAAAAAGGTTTGCATGCCCCCAGGTATAGTGAAATAAAGTTTCCAGGCTACCATATAGAATTTCTCGCATTTGCAAGATAGTTTCCATCCGCATAGCAGATAGAAACACTTCCCCATCTTAGTCCATTTGGACAAAGGTGATTCTAGCTCGAATCACCTAACCTTGACGAGGGATTCTAGTTCTGGTCTAATCCCATTTTCCTTAAATGGATGGGTGTTAGACTAGTGATATATCCTTCACAGAAACCTACCCTATACCCAAAATTTCCCTGCCAAAGCAGACCAGGGTGCATGCCCCCTGGGTTTTAGTCATGGCCACCGAATTACTTGTGTTCTTCAGGTGGACGGACTGGAGATTGATGAGACATTCCTTGCATGAAAAGACCAGTTAGGGATGACATTTGACTATTAGCTATGTGTGAGCTGGGGAATGAAAGCTGGTCTATGAGCTGGACCACTCTGCCTTCATGTAGAAAACACATTACTCGAAAGAGTGAGGAGACAATGGCTCCCATGCTATAAATATAGTCACGCCCAAGGAGTAGATTATAATATAAAGGTCCTTGGACTACCATTATGTTCAGATAAATGGTTTCCCCTCTCAAAGTTATAGGCAAGTTTGGAAGGATCCCTAACGGTTGACTGGTTCCTTTATCAAAGCCTGTCATATTTTGCATCTCAGGCAGAAGCGATGGCGAACCAATTACTTTCCAAGTAGTTCAGGAAAGGATACTCACAGAATCCCCTTCATCTATGATACTACTGACCATGACCATTCTGTAAGCTTATACAATGATTCGGAATGGTACATTAGCTGGTAGACGATGTTTTCCTAGTAGATTCCAATTGAAGGAAATGACTAGGTTGCTTAGTGATGGGACCGAATAAACGATAGGATACGACTCTGACGAATTTCCTTCCTGCGGTAAAAGAACGGGTAGATTGCCCCATGTTCATCGGAGTCTGTGTTTATGAAAAGAATTTGAATGGTGTCGTTCTCATTCTCTTCGGTGACTATATCATCTAAAGATGGATCTTTCGAAGACAAGACCGGGTCGACTGCTGCCTCGACCTTTTGACTTGGGTCTGGTGTGGACTCAGAGGGTTTATCTTTAATGATAGATGCTTCGACTGACCACAAAGGTGTGTCAGTCAGATTTTCAACTAGCGATGGAATTGGCAAGAGTTTCTTGTACCCAGGAGGAAACCGTAGCGGTGAAGCAGGATGGTTATCCAAGACTCTTTTAACTTCATCCAGGAAGGGACAATGCTGGACGGCATGATTGCCTTCACACAGTTTACAAGGAAATTTATATTTTCCTTTCTGCCCAGAGACTTCATTTTCACTAGTTGACGTGTACTCTCAACATGATCGTTAGAGGTTGATGACACCGGATTGTGTAAATGAGGAGACCAATCCCTTAAGATCCAAGGGATGCAAGGACAATCTCAATGATAGTGATCTCCTTTGCAAATGACACATGGAGATTTAGGTTTGGATGGTGCAGTGTGTGGATTTTCGCTAGATGATGCATGGTTTCCCCTTTTTGCCTTTGGCTCCTTCTTCTTCTTCTCCTTCTTCTCAGTTACTTGGTTTTTAGCTTTACCAGCTTCACCAAGCGAAGAGGAAGGAGGGGAGGGAGAAACAAGTGGAGCAGAAGGTTGGGGGGTAACTCTAGTATCATCTAGTTGCTGACTTGATTGCTTAGGAATCACGGTGGTTTGAATGACAGAGGTCGAGAAGAGCCATATTGGCAAGCCGATTGTCAGTCCTGGGAGGGACAATGTGGCCATGTGACGTGCACCAACATCTCCCCAAGAGGAGAAAGGACTAGGATTTCCCCCAAGGGGAAATCCTTGGTTGGCGGACTCCACTTTTCTCAACCTAAGACCAATGAGGGAACAATGATGTTATTCTGATTAAAATAAATTTTATGATTCTTTGACACAACTTGCTTTTTCAATTTTTAAGAGTCAAGAAAAAGCTAAAGATGACTCTAGTCACCTTCGATTTTTAATGAACCTGAAGTGACAAGTGCTCAGATGGACCTTTTCCTTTAAGGAGTCTGAAAAGGAATGAAAGAGACTACATTGGAAATCTAGACAGAGGGATTACCATACCAACCGCAAAACTGCAAAATACTTTTTATGGTACGGCAGTCAATCTTCTCGAATTTTGTGTTCAGTGCATTGTGATCGATAGGGAAGTAGACACGACTTCCTAAGGATAAAGGATATAGCCTATTGTGGTCTCCCAATATATACTTGACGGTACATGGGAGCACAAGTCCGTACTGGCACTTGTCATCTCAAAGAGGAGGAATCACCCAACCAACAATGAAAGCGATAGTTACCAGGATTTACGACGTCGGAATATGTCTCTAGCCTAGACTTCTAAATGTTGTGCATTAGGTTCCAAAGTGTTTTTATGTTCATTGAATTTATTTTACAGTTGATCTTTCTTAAGAAATTTGCCTTTCAGGTTCATCGTGTGATGTAGATATATAATTCCCAAAATTCAATTTAAGATGATAAAAAATCGTTTAATCTTCTTTTTGCAATGAAAATCCTAGCTATTAAGGAAAGAGAAATGAGATTCTTTCAACATAGAGCATAGAGCACACACTATATGCACTGTCCTAAATCAAACCAACAAGTAGTCTAAATGTAAATGCACATGCATGTATTTGTTTTCAGCCTTCTTAATGTGTGAATGACAAGAATAATGCTAAGTACAAATCTGAATTATCTTTTCAAAGCGACAGTTCCAACAATTTTTCTTCAAAATACAAAAGGAAGATAACAACGACACTTTGCGATTTTGAATTGAAAACTACTTTCAACACTTGAAAAACCACTAATTAAAATCAAATACAAGAGTAACAATATAATTGACCATCAAGAACAATAGGATTCTTTTCTTTGACTGAAAACGACACTTGCGACACTTCCAAATCAAAAGACGACAGTTTGATTTCGCTACTTCTTTGTAAAAGAGAACTGAAAATGGCACACAATACACAAAAAAATTCACAGTTCTTTGCACAATGGAGGTGGAATGATGGAAATGAAGGGGGTTTCCACAGTGGTATACTTATCATAGACAAAAAAACCCCTAAATAAAGCTAAAGAGAGTGAACAAAAAAACCAAAATATGGAAGTAGAAGAGGTCTTGTCTTATTAGTGCACCTGTAACACTAGGAAAGTGTGATGTAGCACACCTACTGCACACGGGAGGTGTGATGCATCCAGATTCCTAAGGAGAGAAGGTGTGATGGTCTAGGGATGAGAATTCAACTTGGTTCTTAGTCATAGTCTGCAGCTCAGTTCAGGGATTTAGGCCGAGCAAGTGATGTTCAGTAAATATAAATCATAGGGGCTGATCTAATGAGGTTACTAGAGCCACCACCAGGGCAATCAGGATGTTTGCAAATCGATTGTTCAATTTATAAACAAAACCTGGAGATAGACTAAAGCAGCATTGATCACTTTTCACTTGCATAGAAAATGTATTTCGAAGGCTAGCTAGCTTGACTTCAGGCTCCGTCTGTAAGTTTATAAGACAAACAAATATAGACAAGAAAACAATCTATTTGCTCCCCAGTGGAGTCACCATTTTGTTATCGAGAAATCTAGTGTCCACTCGGAGCTGCTAGTCCCACTAAGACTAGTAGCTATCTTAGAAACAAACAAACTAAAACTACTTTCGCTTTCCTTTATGAGAAGTAGATAAGAGGGGAACAAAGGACACCAACCTCAGTCTTGCGCTTGGTTCCTCTTCCTTTTGATAGATCTTTGCCGCTCCTCCTTCATCTACCCAACTTCAAAGAGCACCTGTGGAATCAAAGCAACATAATACTATCGAAGAACAGAGATCTACAATCATAAAGAATATAGGACCAGATATATATTGACCACATAAATGCATATATCATCAAACGTACAAGAATGTGGAGGAAAACTTGAATAGATTTATTAATATCAAGAATAGCAAAGAGGATTACAACCCATTGTTTTGACCCAGCGTCATCCTCTTATCATGAAAGCCGTTATTCACCTCATGAAAAGCTTAGATCACCCAACACTATGATAGTCACCAAGAAACCAACAACACTTCCTTACAAGATACAAGATTCCAGCTTTTGGATCTCTGGGATGAGGGATCCATATATAGATGATTGTAGGGGGTGAATCAACTTCTTGGATTTTGATTAGTGTCCTCTCTCTAATAGTTCTTGATTCCATTTGGAGATTGATGATTTCTTACTCATCCCTAGGCGAATTCAGAGAGGCAAGTGTCATAGGAGAAGTTTCTGGAAGATTCCATGATCATCCACCTTGCAAACTGTCTTTGCCATTTGTCTACTCTCGACCATTGCACCCTATAGAAGGGTTTTCTAGTATGCATCGCACTTTTTACATTGAGCAGGTGAGATGCATCACACCCTTTGCACTGGGCAGTCTGTATGGTCCAGTTTTGACCAGTTCTGAGCAGTTGTCTGTGGAGAACTTCTGGGAGATGATGTAATCAGCTGATCTTGTTCCTTTAGGGTGTGAAGCAACACTTTTAGGGACTTAGAAGCCCTTGGTTTATGGACATGTATGATTGGGGTTGTAGTGCCCAAAAATGTCTATAACATCAACCCAGGGATGATTTCTTATCTCAAGAGTGTACTCAGTCTGAGGTGGTCACTTTCTCAACAGTAATGTTTTGCAGTATAGTGCTTTAAAACACAAAGATAAATGAATGCTAGAAACAAAATCTAATTGGAACATCAAGAAACTAAAATGTTCTATAACTAAATAATTCATTCAAACAATCATCAGTTGAGGACTCAGTGATGATAACTCTCTCCCCTATAAACTGATGCAAATGAAAATCAATCATAGGCAAGATCTCCAATCTGAGAACTTAGACAGTGGTAGTCAGTGTCCTTTACAATTGTAGATCCTTCAATCCACACTAAAGAAAATAATTGGAAATAGCAATTCAATTGACAAAAAAGGAACAACAGTTAGGTCTATTGAAAAACTGAACATCAAAGCTTGATTTATTAGAAATGAATTAAAGAGCAGAGTTTATCCTAACATAAATGAATTGAATAGCAATCTTAATCCAACAGAACAACAAAGCAAATTAACTAGAAACACACAGCGACTACAAGTTAAACTGAATCAACAATGTTATTCTAGCAGCATGAACATTAATTGCAGGTAACTATGTAAAGTTTGAAACGGGAACTATAAACTCAAAACAGGAACTTTGGCCAAAAACCCCGAAAAAACATCAAAAACACTGCTAAAAATGAAAAGTGTGTATACTGGAATGATGATTTTATTTTTTAGGGGTCAATTGTGAACATGTTTTAAAAATGGTAGTGACTACGAAATTTACTACGAAATTTTCATGCAAAATATAGCTTCAAAACGAAAGTGATGATACTGGAACAATGATTTTTTTTAGGGTCAATTTTCAAACTTTTTAAAAAATGTTATTAAAACTAAATTTTTATGTGCCAAACAAAGTTTTTTATGAGGAAAAAACACATTAATGTTTCTATTAGAATATCATTTTTCTTCCTAAGTATAAATTCAACATGTTTTCAACCATAACATGTTAGATACAAAAGAAATTGAATTTTTTTCAACTATAAAATTAAAAAACCATGACATTATGAATGAATTACATCACTAAATGAATTCAAAAGTCATTATTTGTATATTGAATAAAACATACATTATATCTCTAATTTAATATTGCATTGTAGATATTTTAAACAATAAAAACTATCATAACTAAGACATAATCAAACAATATAAAAATGCCTCATAACTTCTCATTTAACACCATATGGAAATCATTAATTTTATTTCAAGATACAATGCATACATCAGTTATATAAAATGTCTTAAACAATTATTCAAAATCACTCATATTTTCTTGCACACCATCAGAATTCACATCTTCAGATGAGTGACTGGATGCTGACGAAGATATTCCATATTCTTCTCTTTCATCAACTAGTGCCCCATCTGAGTCCACATGCATGCCCAACACTTCAGGTTTCAAAATTCTTCTAGATCTACGACTGGTTTCAGTAGACTCCCATCTCAACAATGTTCCTTCTGGTAGCAACCTTTTTAGAATCTCTATCGTCTTGAAGTGAAGAGTTCCTCTCTTTGTTAAATTGAAGTCATAAACAAGTATGTCAACATCCTCCAATTTTAATATGTCTGTGCGGCGGCGATTTATATTTGCACCCTTTCTTTTTCTCTTTCTGCCATTTTTTTTGTCAACTACCATCTCTGGCATACCAATGTACTTCAACACTTGTAACATCCTCATTTTCTGTAAAGACCTTTATAACTTTAGCAACCCAGAATGGATAGCCATTGGGATCTCCATCTGCTAGCACTGCAATCATGCAACCGTCCTTAATATCATGTACTGAACCCCTGTAAAGGTCTTCCATGGCTTCACGTTGTGCATGAGATCTTCTGGAACCAATATACATCTCTCTTTCCTCTGCCTGTGAAGAATTAACAATACCTTAAGATTGTTGCTGTTCAATAATGTTTATTTCCTCATGTTCATTTGACACATTTTGTGGCCAAATAAATGGATTTTTCAAAGGTATATCTTCATTTGTTTTTGTTGAAATGATATCACTTTGATTATTGAAAAATGACTCCCACCAAACTGAATCAGCAATGCCAAAGTACCCATATGTATATCTAATACATTTTTTAATTTCTTCTAGGCAATCCGAATAATTTATATCTCTATTTTGTCTGCATGCATTATGAACTTCACCAACTGATTGTAATAACAATATTTTTGATGCAAATATTGGATGATCTGGAATGAACTTCAAAAATTGCAACCCTGATGATTGTGCCCATTCTGCAGTAGTTGAATACTTCTTGCCCCATATTAGTGTTTTCCCATCAATTTTTTGATAAAAAAATTGATGTTGGAAGCTAATGCCATTAAGTTGTTCAATGCATTTCCCCTCACCATATGATCCCAGAATAAACCTTCGCATGTCAACAGTTTCTTCCAACACATCAAAAGTAGGCTCTGTCATGTATGATTTCTTAAGACATTCAATTAGTGATGGCAAGCTCCCAACTTGCTTCCTCCTCAATATGACTAAAAAACGACTGAACATCTGATCAATATGGTCATGAGTGTGCCCAACAAGAAGGAAACCAACCTTTACCTTTTGAAAACTTCTCAATTCAACAAGCATGTTTAAATATCCAAAAACAAATTGATTTTTGTTTTCACGGCAAGTGTTGTCCAATTGTAGATACAAAACTTTGGGAAGAGTACCAAACCAATGAGAAATGACATCATGAATTATGGTTATGGTCAGATTTGCATCATTATGAATATATGGAGCTGTGAAGTACACCTTTGGCAACATTTTCCCATTGAAGACCATACAACCAACCAAGTGAAACTGAATAAAATTTTCCTCCTGTCAATTTTTGGGCATGCAAACAAAATGTGGTAAAAGTGTTTTCTTCTGGTCCATACCATCAATTATCAAACCCAAATATTTAGTTGGATTATCATAACACTTCTTTTGATGCTTGTACAACTTCTTCCTTTTGTTTGTTTGTTGTTCATGATGATCCTGAAGTTCTTTGACAATTAAATCTACACAACATAAAAGAAATTCATTAAGAAATATGTTTTCATAGTTGATGACTATACAATTTTAAAAGTTAAATTTATGAATGCTTACCTCTTTCTGACCCTTCACATTTGTCCCTTTTTTATTTTAGAGAAGCACAACTGCAAATCCCCATCTTTGTCTTCTTAGGAATACGGACATTGTTGAATTATTTCTTCCATATCTTCACAAAACATTGATATGTAATAAACCGGCCATGTCCCTCAGCACCTTTTGCATATTCTTTGTACAAGTTGTAGATTTCGCGTCTCAAAAAATTATCTGGAATATCTATTGTCCCTCTATTTGGCATACACTCTCCATGCTTCGAAAATAAGTCTTTCATCCATGACATTGCAATGTTTGATAATGGCCCAAACTGTCTTTATGATGTACTTCAGAATAAAATGTGGGATCCTTTTCCAAATTTTCTTGAATTCTCGAGAGACGAAAATTCCCAATCGAATGAAACATTTTGAAAGCTTTTCTACAGATAAATAAAGTCTTAATATGGTAATCATAACCTGACAATTTAGATTGCATGCACTCAACTAAATATGAATTTTGCATGCTTTTATTCATTGACAAATATCTCTTCCTGCTTCCAAATGCAAATTTGAAATCCATATGTTTCAAGCAATATTTTTGGCAACATTCACTTGAAATGAGTGCATTGATAGAACTTCTTCTCGACAAATA
>APFE030343307.1:0-10338 GCA_000404065.3 Pinus taeda
AATTTTGAGGACTCTGATCTAGATTACAAGTCTGGGTACAAAATTTTCTAAGAGCTTCTCTGCTCACTATTACTCAGCATACATGCAAGGATGGGTTTGTTTGTTGGGATGATAAACCCAATGCAAATGTCAGTAGTGGGAAGCCATTACACCCGCTCCATCTAAAATAACACAACCTCTGGTCTGTGATATGATCCATAAACTCATTGCAATCTAGTTAACATACAGTTGAGTAACAACATACGTTGACTCATTTTGATGGACTACCGATCAAATAGGCCATGTATGGTTGTACCCTTTTTCAATTAGATGCCAAGATTATGATAGGCATTCTCATATTTGTTTGTATGGTCTCTTGACTGAAGGAAAGGAAATGGAAAAAGGGATGAGATCTGGTTCTGAACTGTAGAAGCTAATTACGTCAAAGTGACCAAGCATCCTTTACCAACCCAGCTATCAAAACACCACATCACCTATCATGAAGATGTAAGGGTTTCATAGTTGCACTACTCTCTTGTTAATTCAGTAAAAGAGGAATTATTTCTCTGACTCCTTAAGAGGGATCCTAGTACAAATGTTCACATGCTCAGAGAATCACTGTCAGGACATACGAATAATGCACCAACTGGAAATAATTCCATTCATTATTATTTTGTCCAAGCTATTATGTATTCTTGTAGTTGGTAACCTACAAGTTGAGTTTATACCTGATAGAATTTGTTAGAAATGGAGTAAGTTTACTCAATTAACATGGAACGTGAATATGTTCCAGCTTGTATCAAGGTTTGTAGTCTTCTATAGGCATAAAAAGGCAGTTTGTAGACCTAGCTGAAACCAATCAACCAGAGGGCGGTTTCCAAGAGTACTAGCACCTAGGGGTTGTGTATGTGCCTAATTGAAACCACGTGTTCAAGTGATTGACAAGGATTTCATTTTTAAAAAAAATGAGAAGTTGTCTTTAACAGATGGTAAAAATGGAATAAGCATGCCCCTCCCACCTGCAGTTTAAGCAAAGAATGAGGTTGCTGGTGCCTTTCTAGTACCATTACAATAGTGACAATCATCCGCCCAAAGACTACATCAAAAGTATCTGCCTGTAAGCTATAATCAGTAGTTGGCACGAGACCCAAGATCAATAGCAAACTCCATGCAGGGAAGGAGCATCTTTGATAAAACTCAAAAATGAGTCAGGAGGATTAGAATAAGAGTACAATTTCACCAAGCTGCATGCAAACAAAATCTATGGCCCTTCCAAATCGGAGAACCAAAAGTTTGTCCAATGTATCCGTGACAAGCTTGTCAACATCCTGATTCCTTGTAAGAGCCTGTAATAGGAAGCTCATTTCTGTGTTGAAAATCAATCAAATTTCCCTCTTCCTATGAACACAAGCAAAGGGAAACAACTTATCTTGTAAAGACTAATGCAATAGTGAGAAACTCATGAAACAACCGACAATTAACATTTGCATAAAAGAGAAGGCTTCAACCACTCTTTAATGTCAAAACTCTAAAACACCAGGAATCTGGCTCTGACAATGAATCCTTTAGGAGGCTCTTCACTCTAATCATAAATGTCATCAAATTCAATGTTTTAGAAAAGTAGATGAGCTATGAATACCATCTACCTTCCCACACTGATTCTCTCATCCATTAATGCTTTCCCAACTTTGTGCCTTTTGACTTATCTGTTTAGGTTGCATTTGAAATTTGAAATTACTAGTAGTTAGTTTTGTCCTAGTCATTGAGTCTTTGTTTCTGGTAGAAGGAATCCAAGGGGTATATTATCTATTTACTAGGAAGTTCTGAAAATTCAGTTGCACGCAAAGGATACAAACATATATAAATTGTTTTGCTAAATTTGGGAATTTTTTCTTTTCTTTTTTTAAGAAATTTATGATTATCACTGGCAAGTGTGTCATTCCCATTTTGGGAAATTAAAATGGAATGTAGTTAACTTACAACGGTTGAAAGGATCCCTCAGCTGAAAGGCTACAGCTGGGGCATATATTCCATCGATGTCACATAGGACTTATACGTGGCCCTAACTGCATGAAACAAGCCACATCACATAAGACTTGAAACCTATATATACGTTAATCAAAGAAAGATTGCACAGGTATAAAAGTCTTCTACCATCATTCCCTTGAGGCCTCATCATGTTGAACTTCAAAAAAAGTAGACATAACTTGTAGATTGTAATGATGAACTACTCTTTAAAAGAATCTACTCAGCAAACAACATTGATGTTTAAGCAGGTGGGATAAATCTAAAGTTGAAAATACATATTTCAACAAATACACTCTTTATTCTTGGGGCAATATGCTTGGTAGTTAACAGTGGCTTGTCGGGTTGGTGAAAGGAGGGAGTTGTATTTACCTCCACCAAGGTTCCAAGTCACATCAATGACACTTGTGCTTTTGCTTGTGTGCTGTGCATCTGTACTTGTTGGGGCCAGGGGCAAATTCTGGGCAACCTTGGCAGAATAGGTACCCCCTGCTTGTGGCTTCTTACCGGAAGGACTCCAATTTAACTGCTGTCAGCTGGCAGCAATACTAGTAAACTCCCTCAGATTGGAGATGGACAATCTGTCTTCATTAGGAAAATTGGATTAGCTGTAAAAATAAAATACATCTGTATAAACTTGTGGATACTTTCCACCATTATCTATATTTAGTTTTTCAATTATTTCCATGTTGCCACTACCTTTCAACTATTGCTCGAAAAGTTTTGGACACCTCAAAAGTCTATGATTTTTTTCTAAAAAAGCTACTCAAATTTTCTGAGTACAGTCCTCCATAAAAATCAGGAAATACCTGTAGCATCCAAGGATCATGCATAGGATTGACAACGAAGATTACCATCCACTAACTCTAAAAGATTGTTTTTCCTACCAAGATTTAACCTTATCAAATTTTTTTATGTTGTTTATCAATAAGAAAAGCTTCACAGGAACCTTATGCTCTCTGAATGTTTGGAAATTCATACACCATTATCATTCATATTCCTTGTACATGCCCAGGGTCTACAGAACCACAAGCTGACATAATATATTTCATGAAAACAGAAATACTTCAACTACTGTGCATAGGGACCAAAGTGAAATACTGAAGTTGCATCATAAGAGGGCCTTGTTCGGTGAGTAGCAAATGGGTGTGGGAGAGACTCACTCATTGCACACAGCAACTACTAGATTAAAAGTGAAGGCTAAAGAAGTCATAGGTGAAAGTATTGTCACTGCAAGCTTGCTCGGGACAAACTAGGACTAAGAATGGGGGAGATGTTGGAGGCCCTCTTAGGCCTATGCAATAGTCATTATACTTTAGTATAAGTAAATCCATGTAATAAGAGGTAAATGTATAAGTAAACATAATGAGTGATTAGTTGGAGCATGTACAATCGCTCCAACCATTTGCCTAATGTATAAATGCACGTGAATACTTAACGCAAAGACAATTGGAATTCTTTCCCAATACTTCTTCTCATGTGAATGTGTGTGTTCTTGCCAATGTTCATGATGTAGTCTGTTCTTGTCTGCATGTTGAGGCTCTGCATTCAACAAAACTCTATTGCTGTCCCAAAACAACAAGGAGGATGGGGTATAAAAATCTGGCATGGTTCTCCAAAGCTCTTACAGCCAAGGGAGTATAGAAACTCATCAAGGTTCAGGTCTCTAGGCACATGTTATGTACCAAAAATATATAAGCATGTCCTCTATCTCTGATTGGATAAGATCCCTAGTAAAATATTCAAAGAATAGGTCCATTGTTAGGAAAACTATCATCTAAGATTTACCTCTAATGCAATGGAAGGTGGGCTCTGGAACACAAGTTCTTATTGGAATTATCCATCAGTGAGCAGCATAGGAGGCATTATTTACCTTTCATCGGCCAACTATATCTCCTTCTATGCCAACATAGGTCCTGCTACAAATAATTCTGCTGAACTGTTTGCTCTAAAACAATTAATCCAGCATGTGAAGGAACAAGGAATCACTTCTTTACATATCTATCGGGACTTTTGGTTGTTATAAACTGGATAAAAGGCAAAGCTAGGCTAAACAACTACATTATTTTGCCTCTCTATCAACAGATTTTGATTCTCATCACATCTTTTACAAATATTTCCTTTGATCATGTCTACAAGACTATGAATGAAAAAGCAGATCACCTCTCCAAATCTGGCTTGGAATTGGACCATGTGAGAAATTACATGGTAACATAATCTAGATCTGATTTTAAGTGGGTGAGTAGGAATATGTGCCAGATATCTACAATCTAAAACACATACAACTCAAGAAGGCATCGTGCCCCTTGCCAATTTGAAAGGGTTAATGTATGGAATTTGCAGTGATTGTTGGGTGTGCACGTGGGGATATGTGTCAAATTGCTACAGTTAAATTTTTGACCAATTTCAACTTGATACCACGAGATTTGGCTAAAGTACAGTCAACTGATTCTTGGTGCTTTCGATGTCAAAGTGTAATTTCGACCTGAATTTCGGTTCATAGGTGGGTTAGGGTGTTATGAAGCCCGATATGGAATTTCGGCCCAATCTGACGTAATGTGAAGGATTTATAGCTCCTGCCCCTTCTATCCATGCTTCCATCAACGACATGTGCACCATATGGCATTAGCCTTTTGCTGACTTACACTCAACGGAGGACCTGCCCTGATCAGAACTAATATCTGATAAAGTATATTCACATGACCTGATACGAATCACTAACCTTTGGGATTGTATACGGGTATTTAAAGAGATGGATGGGAAATATTAATATGGAGTGTTGCTCTTTGGAAGCCCTCCAGGCATATGGTCAGGTAGGTGAGTTTTTATGTCATCAAATAGTTAGCAATATAAAACAATGGTTGGAGAGAGATTATCAAGGTGGTTAGCCCGAAATAATTCTTCATACTATTTAACCAGGCTCAATTTGAAATGGCCATGCATCACCTGAACAGAACATGGAAGGCTATTCATGGCCACGAGATTTCAAGGATTTGATATTGAGCAATAGCAGCAAATTTCTCTCTAGGGTTGTCTCAATCTTTTCCCAATGCATATCTTCCTATTATTGCAGGCTTAAAGTTGTCCAATGTTATTTGTTGAACCTTGGGATTCCTGGAAACAGACAGTAAGAGTTTGGTTGCGGCAATGATATGAATTTGTAATGCCATTAATGTGCTGACATGAGCCTAAATTTGCATTTGACAAACGGAAAGCATGTCAGCTACTCACATGGCATGGCTATCAGATGTGATTAAATCCACAAGTGAGATTCGTATTACCCCAATCATTATTGGAAGAGGTCATCATTATCTTTCTCATTAGATAGGAAAATTAGCATTGATTGGGAGAATCTTTAGTTGGAACCTATGCGAACTCAAGATTAGAGAGGGTTTGTAAAAGAACAAATTGCAGAGAGCAGAGATAGATTGAGGCTGAGCAGCGGAAGTGGAGTATGAAGCCAAGAGTCAGAGTTCATGGGCAATGGATCCAGATTAAGTGTTAGTGCTCATTAGAAAAGCATTGCTGGGTCAACCCAAGAATCGGCCCAGCCATCTCAAGTCTACAGCAAGCTGAAAAGCTGTGTTAAAAGATAGACTGATATGGGATGTTTTCTTAAACAAACATGATGGTTTCAGAGCATTCCAAGCCTTATGCAGACTGGACAATAGTCAGCTGGTCCTCCCAACTGGAGGTGGAAATGAAGAGTGTCATTGACAACCAAATACCTCATTCAAAATTGGCTAGACTTGTATGTTTGTCTTCACGAAGGGGTGCATCAGATTTCCTCACAAAAAATGTCAACTCTGAAGAGTTTAACTAGTGAAAAGGACTGCAATGGGAAGGAAACAACAACCACGTGTCATAACATCTCGAAGGCTTTGCAAGAATAGACACTCCAGTAGGGTGTTAATGTACGCTTGTTCAAGTCTGTGCTAGTGCAAACTTGAAGAACATAGCTGAGGCTTTGCCTCTAGTTTTGTTTTGCATGTAATCTGTTTCCTAGCCAAGACTAGACTCTATAGCCTCTACTATTTGTAATTGGTCTTCCCAATTGTAGTTGGAAATGAGGAGCGTGACTGACAGCCAAAAATACTTAATTCAAAATAGCCTGGACTTGTAAGTTTGTCTTCAGTGGCCGTTGCACCAGATTTCCTCTTATAGAATCTCAACTTTGAAGAGTATATATAGTGAGGACTAATTACGTGACATAACATCTCGAAAAAATCGCAAAGATAGACACTCCAGTATGGTGTTTATGTAAGCTTATTCAAGTGCTTGCTTATGCACACTTGAAGAATATAGCTAGGGCTCTGCCTCTAGTTTTGTTTTTCATGTAAAATATTTGCTAGTCAAGTCTATAGCTTCTAATACTGTATAGTTGGTTCATAAGAAATATAAAAAAAAAAATTGCAATGAAATTACCCTCATTCTGTCATGTGATTCATCTCCTAAAGAAATGTATGGCAAGTCTAAGTGCCCCTTATTTATTTCTGGGTATTGAGATGTCATGGGGCACAGAGTTATTCCAAAAGAATATATCCATACCAGTCTAGTTCGTGTTTATCTCATCTTGTACACAAAGAATTAAGAGTGTGATTTTGTATCAATCCCTTGTTATGTTTGAAGTCCTAAACACAGTCCATCGAGCACAATGCACAAGCCAGCATTGTTGTTCTAAACCCATAAATCCTTCCACTAAATTTGCACTAGTATAAAGTGGAGCTTTTCTCTTTTAATATACCCCTGAACGTGCCCTTTTCACATATTTTTGGAAGGGTAATCTGCTTGTTCCATAATACATATAGGAAAAAGCATGGATTAGAGTCTCTCCATTCAACCCTAATTAGGTATCGCGCTTTTCTCCCCATTGTTTCCCTTCTCAATCAGTGTCAACAAAGAAAGAATTGGGCAACATGATGTGAGATCTGCTAGCTAAATATGCCCACTGAGTTCATAGGTTATGCATGTACAGGGTTCTATCAATGTTGAGTTGAGAGTTTTCTGTGGCTTCACCTCTCTCCTATTCTGTTTCATCCAGGTTGTGTTCGATTAGTTGTTTTAGGCAGAATTGCTTATCCTAATATCCCATTCCAAATACGTTATACTCACCAAATGGGGAGGGACAACAAAATATTTTCAATGGAAGTAAAACTAGAAATGCAAACTAAAGCAATGTATCCACAAAATATGAGAAATGAGTTAAAACAAAAGAGCATGCACTTTTTTATTAGTGATAAGGGCAGAAAAAATACAAGGTAAAACTAGCCCAGGGGCCAAATTAGCACAAAGGCAAAATAAGCTTGGGCACAACTTCTATCTCATAGCTCCAACTTTTGATGAGACTAACCCCCTTTACTGAATGGTGAAAGTGACTAACCTTAAGGTCAACAATTAGATTACATCTTGGGGATCTGTAAGTATGGAATTATACAATCACAACTAAAGACCAAATATTGGATCATTCCTTGGATCTCTTCAAGCTACCCTACCTCGTAGACGAAAGAGAACAATGCTGCCTCAGATAGATTTCCAGTTTAACTTTGAACTGTTTTGTTATATGGATGTTTTACAATGTGTAATGAAATATTCTTTCTTGACAGATCTTTCTCGCATGTATGTTTATAATGCTGTCTAGTTCAAATTAAAAAGATTTGCAATCAAGTTGGGGTTAATTTAAGCCATCCGCAAATAGATTGTATTCCTTCTCTGATATGAATCATAAAAGGAACAGAGGGCGGGTTCATATGTAAGGTAGAACCGGTCAAGTGTCCTAATTAAAGGGCACTAATACATCGTAATGTCATCTATATGAGTACAAACAAAAAAAAAAATATTGGAATAATGGCCATGGGGCATACAATTTATTTAGAAATTAAAAGATTTACATCGGTGTTTTCTTGGACAGTGCTTGAGAAAATCCCAAACAAAATTTAAGCAAGCTTGCCTCTCATAGCACCTGTAAAGCAAAACAAATGTAGTTATCAAATGAAGAGCACTGGACCTGCTTGCTCAATCCCTGGTTTATGGCAACGGTTTTCATCAATAAACCTTTTCTTCAGCCTATGAATTAGTCTCGAGCTGCCCTAGCTTTCTGCTTATCATTGACAAAGTTCATTACAAGTGTGTTTTACCTTGACAAATTCACTGCCTTGTCAAGACTCTGTATCATTAAAAAGAGAGATATCCTGCCAAAAAACTCCATTTATACAGTACCTTCCCTGCAAATACAATGATACACACATAAAAGCAAGAAAAGTTTCCCATTGAAGACTAGATTCATCTGCAGAGACATAGATCCGGGGTAACACTTTCCTCACAGAAGCTGCCCCAAAACTGAAATAAGGAGAGGGGAACCAGCAATCCTTATCTAGATTGCAGATTCTTGGAATATTCCAAAATCTGACAGACAGGAGTGAGTCAATTTTTTGACCTCACTCCTGTCCATCAGATTCTGGGATATTCCCAGAATTCTGCAATTGAGTTAAGTTCGAGGGAGGGGAACCACAGAAATAATATACAACCAACAACTTGCCTTCTCACTAAGCAACTGGTGCAGATCTCCCAGGCCATAGTGACAGTGGGCATGCCTGACAATCAGGGAGTGACATTTAAGCCGTGAGCTTCAAAATCAAAATCAAGATGCCTGGGCATAAAGTACTTTCCCTAAACTATTGAGTCTTGACAGGTCACAGATGTGAGCAATAAATACACTGGAAACACTATCTGAGTCCCAGAAAAAAAGATATTCAATGCCATGCTATAGCTTGAATCCCAATGGTTAGTCTATTCTCGAAAAGTAGGAAACATGGTGTGGAAAGAAGATTAATATTTATTTCTTTTGTGTTCATCACAAATACTCAATGCTCCTCATTTTTTCTGAAAGAGCCTGAATAATATCATGCTTCTTCGCAAGTTCTAGCAAAACGCGAAGCCTCTTGTAAGAGAACGAACTGGGCTTCTGCCCCTTTTCTATTGTCTCAAGGAAGCACTTTTCTGCTTCATCTAACTTGCCATTATCACAGAGCGCATCCATCAATATATCTAAAACCAAGGAATAAGAACCATAACCCTTTTGAACCATATCATCCCATAACTGAAGGGCTAGGTCCAGTTGGTCACGCTGGCAAAACAACTTCATCAGTAACATGCACAGTTGGTCACGCTGGCAAAACAATTTATTTATAAATTAAAAGATTTACATCGGTGTTTTCTTGGACAGTGCTTGAGAAAATCCCAAACAAAATTTCAAGAATGGACAGAGTCAACCAGAGCGAATAATTAGTGAAAAACAAACTTCAAACTTGAAGAAAAACAAAGCCAACTTACCCTGATTCAAAAGCCGGCTACAGATGTGCAGAACCGCATAAAGGGGCTTAATTTCTCGCGCTCAACCTACCAACTGTTGTTGCTGCTGTTAAAATCCAAGAAACCAAGATAAAAACAAATAAATACAAACATTATCTGAATCAAAATGGTGAGATACCAAGCTGCTACAATTTATTTGTGGCAAGAAACTTGCTAACAATTTTCTCTCCAACAACATTTTAAAGTGATCAAAACATATGCAACCGCACCCAGGCAACGATTATCGTCTCTTTTTCCAGTCTTCTCGATCCCACGGATAAGGAGCGTCCTTGACCTCGAATCTATTTTGATAACCACTTGCTAACGATTTTCTCTCCAACAACGCTCTAACACCCAACCGTGATCCTCGTTACTGTTTTCAAACTTGTAGATGGCCCGCAGGACATGCTCAGCACCTTCGACTTTCTCAGAACCGCATAAAGGGGCTTAACCAGATAAAAAAAGCTATTTCAAAACAATTTTATAACCAGGTAGCGGGAGCCATATACACATGAAAACAACGGAACCTATTTCAAAACAAGAATTCACCTATTTCAAACCAATTTTATAAACCTGGAGAGTCAGCCATATACACATGAAAACAACTGAATTCTGAATCCGTGAAAACAGGGAGCCCTATTCATGAAAACAGCGGCTGAATCCGTGAAAACAGGGATCCCTCCTTTTGGTAAAAATTAAGGTCCGCCTTCTATTTCAAAACAAATTTAATTTTTTTAGACCAAATCTATCTTCACAATTTCATTACCAGACTAGAAAAAACCAAAAAGTAAATCAGAAATAGTGATTTTGAATCTTGATCTCCCAAAACCAGGAGCAAAGATCAAAATGGGGCGATTTTAAGAAAATCCGATTTGGTAAATATCAAAATGGGGCGATTTTAAGAAAATCTCATTTCGGTTAGTGTATCTACCCTGGGCGAAAATAAAAAAAAATAAAATAGTTTTTAAATAAAATGAGGGATAATTA
>APFE030343312.1:0-20174 GCA_000404065.3 Pinus taeda
CCTTCTTGATTTACCTCATATCCCAGTTGTTGTTTGTTGTTTTCTGAATTTTTAGCTTGCTACCATAAATTTTTATATTCAGGATCCTGTATTGCTGCTTCTTTAATCTACTCTTTGAAAGTGGTATGCACCTCACTAAAAGAGACTTCATAAATGTAGTTTACGTTACTGCTTAAGGCATCTACCACATGGTTTTCTTTTCCTTTTATGTGTTTGATGTCAAAGTCGAATTCACTCATAAAATCGATCTAGAAAGCTTGTCTAGCATTCATAGTAGGTTGTTTGAAATAGTTAATTAAACTATGATGATCTATCATTAATAAAAATTTCTTACCCAGTAAATAATGTCGCAACATTTTTAATGCATGGATTACTGTTGTCAGCTCCATATCGTAAGCTGAATAATTTTGTTCATGCTCTTTAAGTTTTTGATACTCAAAAGCAATCACTCTACCCTCCTACATTAGAATGCCACCAACACCTTCCTTGTTGGCATATGTGAAAATGATGTATTCTTTATTTGGGTTTGCAATACTTAAATAAGTGTGGTAGTAAGAAATTGCTTCAACCGGTCAAAACTTCTTTGACATTCTGGGGTCCAAATGAATGTTTTCCCTTTCTTTTGTAAAGAGGTAATGGGGTATGCCACCCTGGAAAATCCTTCAACAAATCTTCTATAATATCCAACCAGACCCATAAACGATCTTGTATTAGCTACATTCTTTGGTACCAGACATTACATTATGGTCTTTATTTTCCCTGGTTCCATAACAATCCCATCTTTGGTAATGATGTGTTCCAAATATTGAATCTGTTCCCTAAAGAAATCACATTTGTTGCACTTGGCATCCAGTTGATGCTCCCTCAAGGTTTGTAGGACAATTCGTAGGTGTTCCTTATTCTCCTCTATGTATTGAGAATAGATTAATATATCATCAACAAAGATCAGTACAAACTTATCCAAATATTGATGAAAAATGTTGTTCATTAGACACATGAAAGTTGCGAGAGCATTAGTTAATCTGAATGGTAACACAATGAAATTGTAATGCCCATAGCGAGTTCTAAAGGTTGTTTTGGCTATATCCTCTTCCTTAATCCTAATTTGATGGTATCCTGAGTGAGGAACAATCTTCGAAAATACTATCACCCCCTTTACTTGGTCAAACAATTCATTAATACGAGGCAAAGGGTTTTTATTATTAACTGTAAGCTTGTTTAGTTGTTTATAATCCATGCACATTCGTAAGGTTCCATATTTTTTCTTAAGGAAGAGTGAGACACTTGGGCATATATAATTTTATCAAACAGTTCTTGTAACTGCATTTTCAATTCAGTCAATTCTGGTACACTCATATGATAAGGGGCTCAGGATATCAAGGTAGCTCCAAGAATCAACTCAATAGTAAAATATATAGTCCTCTTAGGAGGCAGTCCCGGAATCTCCTCAAGAAATACATTTGGAAAATTTTGTACCATAGGTATACCTTTTAGAGTACTAGATTTTTTTGTTGAATTGATGTACCCCACCTATATGGTATAAATCTAACATCCCTTTAGAATACATTTCGCTAATTGAGAAGTTGTAACAAGTCTTATTTTCAGTGGTCTTTGTATACCTTGAATTTATTGTCTCATACCCTCTTCATCCCTATAATTAATAGTTTTGTATTTACAATTAATGAGGGATCAACGTTTCTCTAACCAATCCATACCTATTAGGACATCATATGATCCTAACGATAAGACATTCATATCTGCCATAATAGGCTCACCTGCTAGTCTTAAAGGGAAATTGTTGACTTAAGCTAGCACCCTTCTCTTTTACCCTATGACAAGTTGTACTAGCCAAGGGTTTTTAAATTTAACAGATTGCAAATGACATTTCTCAACTATTCTTGGGCTTATATAACTCAAAGTAGCTCCTAGATCAATCAAAATAGATGTAGTTTGGTCAAAGATCTTACCTTCGAATTCTACCATTGTTGGTTGGTACTCCAACTCATGATATTTGAGGGATGCATTGACCTTAGGAATACTCCTCACTACATCTCTCATAGTTGATGCTTCCTGAAGTTTTGCCACTTGAACTATTCCCTTCTAGTACGAACAATTTTTAACATAATGTGGTCCTACACATCCCCAACATTGTGCTAGAGGTCTAGCTGCCATCTCCACCTATATTTTTTCTGATTGTTCATTTGTTTTGAACTCACTTGGAACTTTGAATCTGAGCTAGTTTTTGTTCATATTTCTGTTCAGTTGACCTTTATGGGGTCCTTCATTGACAACAGTCTTATTTCCCTTGCTGTTAGAGAAAAACTTTATTCCCTTTTTATGAGACCACCTCTTTCCTCCATCACCCTTCAATATGCTTTATTGATAGCATATATGATCCTTTCGTATAATCTCATCCATGGTCTTTGGATTTTCAAATTCGAGACGTTCCTTCATGAATAACGACAAACTGTTGATAAATCTCTGCACCTTTTCTTTCTTTTGCCATATGTACGGAACATATCAAAATAAGGATGTGAATTTTGTTATGAATTTGTCTATGGATAGCTGCCCCAATCGAAGGTAATGAAAATCTCACCTTCCCATCATAAAATATTTCAATTAAGTATCGTTACTTAAAATACCTTTGAAATTTTTCCCAAGTTATGTTCTGCTCATTAACTCCACGCACTGTCTTCACCTCCTCCCACCACAAGGTGGCATTTCCTTGCAACTGATAAATGGCTAAGCAAGCCTTCAGATTATGATCTTATTCATACAGGTGGAAATACTTATTCATGTTAATAAGCCAAGCTTTAGCAACTTCCTCCTTTTCATGAGGGGAGGTTCGATCTTTCGAAACTCACCTTACAACTCAATTTTTTGTCGTTTTTGCTTTTCGTGATCAGATACATTATCATATTTCTCCTCTTGATTCTCTTCACCCCCTTCCTTTTTTGAGTTTTCATTTCTGAACTCCTGCTCTCCAATCATGTTTCCATGTTCGAGACTGGGAATCGGTTGCCGCTAATTCTGTCTATCAAACAAACTCTTCATAATTTTCTCCTATTCTTGTATCAGTCTTTCATTATCTGCCCACGGCCTAGCCATTTTGTCCTTTAATTCTTGTATTGTTTCAAAAATGGTAGTGTTGGTATTGCGTGTCTCCTCTCTTAATTGTACCCATACCTTAGGATTGGCTTCTAGAAAGGATGTTGGTCCCATTCTTGTCATCGGTCTATGTGGTGTAAGTTCAGTTCTCCTCATGCTGGTTTCCTTTCACTTTTTTCACCTCTTCTCTCTCTCTGTGTGTGCACATCACAAACACTGTTATTCATTTGTTTGAGAAGTCTCAGTTTTGCAACATGAGTGCTCTGATACCATGTTGGCTTGTTGGGGCCTAACCTAGGTTCAAAGGTGATTTTAGCCAAACAAATCCAGGGACTACTAGTCCTTTTGGCAATAGTCCATGGAGTGTGGACTTAGGCCTCACCCAAAGTAGTATGGGAGGGTGCTAGAACCATGCTTCTAAACCCTAGAGATTTCTAATGAGTTCCATGTGGTCTACAGTTCAACCTTACGTGCACGTTGCTATGTGCACTTACCCGTACCTCGTAGCCCGTGATGCTGCCTTCGTGTAGCCTTACTCGGGGGTTAAACAATGTTATTTCCCAGGACTTTACTGGTAACCCGATATTAGTTGATTACCTTAGCTTACTTATTTGTGTAAAGTATAATTAGCAATATAAATCATTCATACAAGTGTGAATGGTAAATAAACAGTATAATTGCAAATGATATCAAACATGTAATTACTCAGAATAGATACATAGAATTGGTAACAAACCCTTTCTTTATTAATCTCTTCTCCGATTACAGATTCGACTCTACCCTGTGCACTCAGCTGCAGGGGTTTGCATACTCAGTTGTGGACTCTACTAGGACTCTACACACTCAGCTGCAGAACCTCTTCCTACTACTACAACCCAAGACACACTTACACTCTTCTTCTATGCTTTGTTATCTCATTCTATCCATTAGATTCTATGATGTATTTACAACTCAAAGCTTCACTCTATTTATACAATCCCATGGTCTTCGGACCATGGGTAGCCTGACATTACATTCAAAACTTAGGGCGGAGAACCCTATGACTCTAACATACATTTCCCGCTCGACGCCCGCAATTTACAGAGTCTTTACAACAATATCAATTCAAAACTTGGGCTTCGAGCCCCAAAACATGTTGTGGAGGGATTCCATGCCCAACAGGCCCCCAACACAAACATCGTGACTCGCCCTCGAGTCACTCTATCAGCGTGGCGATCTTGGCGCGAAGTCCCTCTAACTGGTCTCGAACGGTCTTGATATCCGCAACACACTGAGCTATTGTTTGTTGAACCTGTTGCATCCGTTCTTTTGAGACCTCTATGTCTGGCATGCTGCCCTGCATCTGCGCATGCATCCCTTGAATATGCGCGAGCTTCCCTTCAATATTTGTCATGATTGTGAAGGCTTCATCAATCCATGGCTAAATGCATGCTCTAAGAACTACTTCCTTATGGCGCGCCGTGTCCACCTGTTCCTTTAATGCCTTGGCTTGTTGCATCCTCGCAAGCCCTAAGTGAGGACTATTGTTTATGCAGTTCCACTGATATTGTCATACTGTTGCTGGAGTTCACACACCTCCGTCTCCAACCGCAAGATGTTGGGGTCCTCCTACAAAATCATGAGGACAACGAGTGCTTATTCCAACATGTTGGTATAGTCGAGAATTGCACCTCCAATTCCTTACAACCATGCTGTGATATCACTAGCATGTTGTTCTCAGACTTCAGGGGGAGGGGAAGGCTGTGCCTTCAATTGCAGCTCTGCAATTTTAAGATTCAGCTCCAACTGAACCTTTGTCATCTCTTCTATCGCCTCACAAACTCCAATTGCCAAACTGTGGATCCACACTTCTACTAGTAGATATGCTGCGATGGCCAGCTTCGGGACACATCGGCAAGCATCATCTACCATATACACCAACTGTTGATGATGTGACACCAATTCGTCGTGTTGCAAGCTGAGTTGTTCTATGTTTATTTTCTGCTCGCTAAGAACTTGGATCGCGTGGCTCTCTCTAGCTTGCAGCTCTGCCATTATCCCATCTTGTAACTGATATAGCGTTTCCCAGGGAAGGGTAGCCAGATCAAGGCGAAGGCCTTTCATCATGCTAATCGACAACCTATCCATCACATTGGATGACACTAAAGCTCCTTCTGGCAACACTATTTTGTTTACCATCCTTGCACACAACATCTACTCTACTGCTGAATTTCTTGCTGTGAAGTGTGTTGACAGGGTACCTTCTTGAGGGGGCCGCACCTATAACTCCTGCAGCTGCACCTTGAGGGCCCCCAACATAGTCTGATGCGCCTGCATGAACTCCTCAAGCGCTTCACTTGTGACATTGCAGACTATCTCGCCGATGTCATGGAGATCAACTTCAATTAAGATGATTGGGTCAATGGCCAACTTCAAGGCCTTGATGTTCTTCCTTGGCCTAATCTCTCTGCGATGCGTGGGTGCTTTATCTGTGTTAACACAACCCCTGGGTCCTCGCTCCCTTTTTTTGTTTCTATTTCCTCTGCCTCCTGCCCTGCGAATGTTGCTTGCCCCTCGTCTGCCAGTGTTGTTGCTACCTCTGCTGCCTGTGCTACTGTTGTTGCTTCTGTAGCCTTCTTCTGCTTCATGGCTTTTTGTGCCACTTCTCATGCTGCCCAAACCTCAGCTGCTGCTTTTTCCTTTCACCTTTTCTCTGCCAATTGGATGACGCACAACTTGGCATTGTCCTTTTTCTTTTGTGTTGTTTCCTTCTCTACTTTTTCCAGATCTAGGGCGCGCCATTTGGGAGGCCATGTCTTCAAGACAGTAAAAATCATGTCGTCAGTGGCTACAAATGGTAGCTTCTTCCACTACTTCACCAGATCTTTCGTGCCGTGATATAAATGTTATGCATATCAGCCTTGAAGTCTACAAAACTTTGCAGACTATTGTACACCCTAGGTGATAGGCATGACCTCTAATTGATCCACATATGGATGTTCACTTCCATGAGCACCCAAAACATTTTGGTGTTGTGAATCTGTTTCATGTCCTTTGTGGCCCAAAGCAAAGCATACTTTGTGGCCTCTGGTAACTCTCTTTCAATGTTGGGGAATTGACTATCCTCCGACAGTTCTCCCGCTACTAGCAATATGGATAATAGAAACCACACGTAGCGGAAGGTTTTACCCTACTCCTGGGCTTCACGACAGTTTGTCAAAAATTCTTCACAGAGGAATTTAGACCAGTTGAACTAAACCCACTTCGCGCACTTCTCGTCCAATGTGACCACCGACATTGATACCTCGTCGGCATGGCACTTCGTCATAAGTCTGTTGGCCAGAAGTTGGGTTGCTAGGTGCACCCCCTTGTCCTTAATGCTGGAGATGGCGTAGCCCCTCTTCTTTTTCTCCAGCTTGTATTTTTCTTTCATGGATTTTGCAAGAGCTAAATGGCATCCCTTTCTGGCTATAGTCATGGGGTCCTTTCCTTTATAGGGGAGTCGAGAAATATGGTGAATGAGGTGTGCCGTGATGGGAATAGGCTCCTCCAGCTATAGATAGCCATCATGCACCAGGCAGAGCAGCTTCTTGATGATGAAAATGGTGATGGGCACGTGGTGGAAATGTGGTTACCATAATAAGCGCAGCAACTCGGCCTTTTCCCCACCGTGCATCCATTTCCATGTCTCTAACGTTATCACTGCCCTCTCAGTATTCTACTTCATCGAAGTCGTGGTCTCCAGATGAGGGAACTTCTCATGGTCATTGAGGTCCCAGTCTTCAAACTTCATGGTTGGCACATAGCCCAAGTGTGTGCCCTCAAATACAATTCCATCTGGGAGGAGCGAGGTCCCGAGTGAACTCTTCTTTTCATCCAGGTCCTTTGGCACTTTCGTTTTCCCTTTCTACAGAGGGACATACGCGGGCAGTTTTGTTGCCAAGCGCAACAGTTGGATATCCTCCTCCATGTCTTTGTCTTCTTCTTCTACGACGATCATGGCCTACAAGTCTTCTTCTTCCTCATCCGTTTCTATTGTAACTGCTTTCCCCTTCTCTAGCAGGGTTAGTTTGCTGTGTCACGGATTCCTCGGGGACATGAATACTCGACCCATTGCCTGTTTATCCTTCTTGGGAATCAGTGTTCGTCATGATTTGGGGATTTTTATCACAATCTCAGCACCTTCTGGAACATCCTCCACCATTTGGGTCTGTGCAACCTCGCTGGTGGTTACCTCTTCAATTCCCAAACCATCCTTAATGGCAGTCATCATATCTAGGTTGTATTTTGTCTCTCGCGAACTTAGGGGTTCATTTATCGCTCAGTTCTCAATGCTCTATGCTCTTCTCAAGCACTCAATTATCAAATGACTAAGTGTTGTTTGCTAGCTAGCGCTTTGATTTTTATAGTGCCTTTCGAATTCGAATTCGACCATTCCCCCCAATTTCGAGCCATTAATGCTTTCTTGGTGGCAGATTTTCCCAAATCTTGCCCATAACTTGCATCTTAAATGCTCACTGTCTGCTTCACTTGGACTCAAATCGCACATCCCATCATGAATAGTGGCCTCAACGGTCACTTCCTAGCCAATCTGTGCATTAGCGCGGTTGCGGACCCTATGACATTCTGATTCTGTGCACATCTCCAATATCGCGCAACGCCCTAGCAAAATATTTTATAGTCCCGCGCTCCCTTTCAGCTGCTTGGAGTGCTAAGATTATTCTTCCTATAGTTAGTCAGGTGGTCACACCACCCGCGCAGGGCTCCATCCTATCCTCCACCATGGCTCATAGAGAATCCCCATCTTCCATTGTGGTGATCGGCACCACGCACTTTACTACTTTCAATGTGCTACCCTGGTCACTTCGTTCAGTGATATGCAGTCCAAGCCACAATAGCAGACTAACCAGTTCATGATGATAGTCTTCCAACTTGTTAGTACGATTGTAAGCACCTTACCTTACCATTCCTAGTCTTTTGACGAGAAATGCTTCCTTTATTTTGTTTCCAACTTCTTGACCTCCGTGTCCATCAAAGCGCTTTTCTCCTTAGTCGTACCCAATCTTTTTCAAGTTCGCGGAGTCTAAGGTTTCCTCGTCCGATTTCTTCCTAAAGTCCTATATTTTTGTTTCTTGCAGCTGTATGATTTCTTCGTTCTTGTCTATGCAGACTTTCGTATCTACAGTTGTTGTTACACGCAGACTTCGCTTCACATGCTCCATAGGGATTACAGTCGCTGCTTCATACTTCTGCTTCGGAAGTGCTTGCGTTGTCAGAGTTTTACACATGGTCCTATAAGCCCATATAACCACTGGTGGACCCTGTTCAGCACTTCACACACCTTGTTAAAGGCTTCCCCGTGTATGATTTTGGGCATGCTAGGTCTTATCATACTTCGTCATTCGCACACTTGCCTTGCCTTCTTCTACTTGTTGTTCTTGTTTCCTATCGTGAGAGCGATGTGCATTCATGCGAGTTGCATACCATACACCTGTACCCATCTGGAAAGGTGGGCACGCAGGCTGCTTCATCCATCATGCTCAGCTTCCATCATGCCAACTCTCAATACTTCTCTAATGTGTACCCCACTAGCTTGTGGGCGTAGCACGCAGTACCCATTTCAAAGCATCGAACCGCTGCTGTTCTGACACTTCGATTTCAAATTTGTTTAGGAATTCATCCACCACTGTCAACCCATCGTACATAGGCAGATTCCTTACCTCCGTTGTCATGCAACGTAGTGATATTACCATCATGTTGCAATTGAGCATGGTTACCTTATGTAACCAGTTCTGCCATCATTTTGTTTCCTCATCTGAATCTGATGTGTAGGAGCTTTCACACTCCCCCAAAATGCTGCCATCCACTATAAGATTAACCCAATCCTATTCCCGAAGAGTTATCTTGTAGATACAGTCTAGCTCGTCATTACTCTCGTCATCACGCACTGGCTCTGCGTATCGTGATCCTTCCGCAAGGTCTAAAGGTACCACTACGCGTAGTGACTTTTTCTCAAAAATCATTTTGTGCTTCTTCAGGTTTATCACTACGTTCATATCAGTGGCCCAATCTATTCCCAGTAGTACAGGATAGGGACTTCTATCATCGAAAATCTCTATCACTTTGAAATTTGCAGGCGCGCTTGCACCTTTGATGTCTACCATTATTCCCTACAATCTTCCCATCAGTAGGATCTTTTGCTGGTTCACCATGCATAATTGAATAGGGGACCATTGCAATGTCGGCCTACCCATGTGCTCCCATGTCTATTTTGGTAGCACATTTGCATCCGATCCTAGATCCAGAGTTACTTGATCCATTTCATACTCCCCGATTTGCGTAGTCAACCTCATTTCCCTTCCTATTCGTGATGTGTGCTTTTTGAGTTTCTGGACTATGTGTGATTCTCCGGACCTAGCACACCTAGTGATAAGCTCCTGTAGTCCTTTCACCGCCTTGCTATTGCACAGTAGCTTCAAACATGTCTCCAGAAAGGTAGTGATCAGTGAAGGATCCATCTCTGGCTCTAGTTGATCCTTACTGCCTGAAGTGGAGGCCTCCGTGAAGCTCTTCTTAGCTTCCATGAATGTCTCCTTCACACACTCCAAATCGAATTATGGTTACTTTGTAGGAGCCTTGTCAACCCACACAATTTCTTCACGCTGCTTACCTTTGTCATCTCATGTCGTGATACTGCTTTGGATCACGATGTTTACATTTGGGTCCTCTTCACGTGGCTCAGACCTCATCATTTGTAGGTTCTGAGTCGGGGGAGGCTAGAGTATTCCTTTATCGTGCAACCTCACTATCAGTGTAGGGCAGTCCTACATCTTATGATCAAACTGGGTACAATATAAACATGCTTCTCTTGTCGGATTCGTACAATCATGAGCATAATTCCCTAGTCCTCCACTTGTAACAAATCAGTTGTCCGTGACCACTTCTTGGTCCCATTCCACCTCAACCTCATCCGCGCCACTGAAATCTAGTGCGCGCCATCCCTGCATTTGGATCGAGGGCTCACATTTCGATCTACACTCTATAGGCAGGAGTCTAATCCATCATTAGTTCATAACTTCTGCAGGTGCGCTTATCATGGCCTACCAAACTGCAAAAATTACAAAACAACTGTTGGGACGTCATTGTATACTTCTGTAATAGGTGACAATTATTTGTAGCATGCTTTCCTCCTATCTAACAAATCACGCACTATAATGTAGATTCCGCACTCGGCCTTGCTTGTGCCTCTGGTCTTAATGGCATCAACCCTCCTCTCACCAAGTAGTTTGCAAGGACTAGACAATGGTCCTTTTTATGGCCCTAACCTTTGCATTTTATGCACCATACCTCGTCATGCGCTTCTGAGCAAGTTGTCATGTCCTGTTTCAAACTCTGCATTTCCAAACATAACTTTTGCAGCTGCACCTAGATTTGTTGGACTCCTAGGCCATGATCTTGTATTGGGGTCTTATGTAGTCTCATTGCAATCTCCAAAGCTTCGGCCTGGGTGGATAACCTCTGCTGCAACAGCGTCATCTTTAAATGTGGCGTTATTGACGCTACAAACCATGCGCGTTGTTGTCCATCTGCCAAAAGTCATGATGGCTTCATGAATCATACTCTTTAGTCTCTGATCCAGATCCCATGGGGTCTTGCCTAGAAGCATCGTGATTTCCTTAAACCCAATAATCGATTGTGTCTCTGAATTTGTCCTACTAAATTCCCTCTTCAGCATAGCCTGGATATCTACAACCCTTGCGTTTGGATGATCACTAGAATACTTAATGTACCATGTCAGTGCACGATCCTGCAATGCACTTACCAATGTTTCCTTCTTTATATTTTGATCCACGACTCCTTGTGCTTCCCATATAGCTTTTACCACGAACCAAAATTGGTTTGGGTCTTCATCCCCTACTCCTTTGAACACCAGCAATTTTATTGCGCTCTCCATATTGATCTATGGTGGTGGTGAAGGTGGTGTCAGCAGAGATGGAAGTGACGATGGTGCAACTGGTGGTGGTGTAGGTGGGGTGGTATGCACGGAATTCGTTGCCTTAAATGATTGATCACGTTTCTCAGAGAAACTTTCTTGAGCTCTCCCTCACTTTCTCGCCAAGGCGAAATCAGGTGGCTATTTTCTATCTTCATGCTACATTCATTTCTATAGGTCCTCCCACTTCGTGTAGCCCCAAACATAAATTAATTCACATAACCCACTTTTCACATAATAGAATTTTAATCCAAGTGTTCAAAGATTTGATGTACTTACCTCGCGGTCCCTTGAGGAAGTGTCGTTCTGCCTCACTATAACTAACTGAAGTATCTACCATGAATTCAGTGATAAACCCTCCTATAATTTGATCGAATCAATGGTCCACAGCGTGCATGATCTTATCTTATGATGCTCCTAGTTTGCACCCCAATTCAGAAGTCCACGTAATCGATTGTCGAGCCTACACCTTCTCTAGTTGTCTGCTAGCTTTGTGATCCACTCATACAACTCAGAGGGGAAGGATGCAAAGAAAATTTCATGGATTTCCGTATATAAGTAGCGCTATAACCACTGTTCCTTTGATACTTGTGGATTCCTATTTTCCTGTGTCATGAACTCGTGAATCATTCTATCCAACCACCCTTCAATTTATTTCTTCATCAGATTCCAGTGAGACGACATCAGGCATCCCTTATGTAGATCCCAGTCCCAGCAATGAAAGCATTTGTTGACTTGTTGGGATTTGACCCAAGTTCAGAGGTGATTTTAGCTAAACAAATCCTGGTATTACTGGCCCTTTTGGCAACAGTACACGGAGCGCGGACTGTTGTCTCACCCGAAGTAGTATGGGAGGGTGCTAGAACCAGGCTTCCGCACCTTGGATATGTTTGATGAGTTCCAAGTGGTCCGCGGTTCAACCCTGCATACACGTCCCTATGCACACTTACCCATACCTTGCAGCCAGTGATGCTCCCTTCGCACATCTCTACTCAGGGGTCGAATAATGTTATTGCCCAAGACTTTACTAGTAACCTGATATTAGTTGATTACCTTAGCTTACCTGTTTGTGTAAAGTATACTTAGCAATATAAATCATTCATACAAGTGCGCACAGTAAATAAACAGTATAATTTCAAATGATATCAAACATGTAATTACTCAGAATAGATACACAAAATTGGTAACAAAACCTTTCTTTATTAATCTCTTTTCTCGTTATAGACTCAACTCTATCCTACACACTCAGCTGCAGGGGTCCGCGCACTCAGTTGTGGACTCTACTAGACCTTTATGCACTTAGCTGCAGAACCTTTTCCTACTACTACAACCTAAGACACACTTATGCTCTTCTTCTATGCTTCACTATCTCATTCTATCCATTAGATTATATGATGTCTTTAGAACTTAGAGCCTCACTCTATTTATACAATCCTATGGTCCGCGGACCATGGGTAGGCCGATATTACTTTCAAAAGTTAGGGCAGACAGCCCTATGACTCTAACATACATTTCGCACTCCGCACCTATAATTCGTGGAGTCTTTACAACAATATCAACTCAAAACTTGGACTTTGAGCCCCAAAACATGTTGTGGGGGATTCCATGCCCAACATACCACTTGTCATGTCACCCGACATTAACATAATAAATAATTAGTAAAACAATAAAATTTAAGTTTATGCTTTTACATATATATAACTACATTGTATTAATACTAAAATTTAGTCCATTTAACATATATGATTTAATGTCTTTTACACCATAAGGATATGTAATATCAAAATGAATATTCATTTAATGACAATATTCAATGCCCTGCTGTACACACGGATTATCTTTATGATAATTACAATGTGCATTAGGCTTAACTCTAATTCGGTGTATTTGGCCTTCTGAGCATTGGTGGGAGCAAGACTATGGAGTCTTCCTTCTGCTCTCTAGCTGCCGGCTTCTCCTTGAAAGTATCACCTCCACGACTGTCCTCCATGATATGCATTCATCTGACGGTAGCAAGAAAACTCTTATCACTATTGTCAGCTAGACTATAAGGTATTTTGGTATTATGTCTTTTCGTCTTGCAGAGTAACCTAGTTTCAGCCAAAACTTCATGGTTCATTTTTACCATTTTGTAATGTTTATAATTTTTTTCCCTACACTGTTACATTCTTGACTTGATCATGTGGTTGGCTCTTAGTTTTGCAGTGAATCAACCAGGCATTCCACTGTTTCGAAAGAGATTCTTTATAGCCACAGCCCTGGCCAAGTACTGGTTTTTTTGGGGGTTTTTGTTTGGAACGTCGTTTTAGTTTTAACTTATTTTTAATTCTATTAGTGCATATAAGTAAGCTACTCTCTTGGCTTTCAGGTTGAGAAGGGTTATTTGAGGCTTACATCCTGGAATCCTGATGAGGGTTGCAGATCTATTCTTCTTCCAGCCTTCGGGTATGTGAAAACATACTCTGGGTTCTTTGAAGGCTTCAATGCTTTGAGAAATTGGTTAACAAACCATTCGGCTATGCCGCTCCTGGTTCTTACTTAGTTTATTTCTTGTAAGGGTTTCTATACTTCTGGGGACTCTGTATAAAAAGGCATATGTGGCTATATTTTTAAGTCAAGACATAGAGTCATTGTTCCCAATAACTTGGTATTCTAGGTATGCGGCTAGATTTGATTTTGAGAGTAACCTTAATCTGAACTTGTTTTGATATTAATTGTAAATGTGATGTCTGAAAGTTTCTTTCCCGATGGAGAGTTTTATTATGAAGAATTTATGTACTTTATGGTGTATTTATAAATATATAGCTACTTGATTCGTGAAAATGAAGAGGGTTGTTTATACCCTTGCTCGGACTCCATAATTTCTTCAGAGATATGATTATTCTAGCCAATCTGGCTCTTTCTCCGTCGTTTTTTTCTTGACATAAAGCATTAGTCGTTTTCCATTATTTTTGCTTCCAGGCAGTTTATAAGTTCTATTCTTGTTATTTGGTTTTTTTCTTGTAACTCTGAAAATACTTAGGGTTTCAGCATGCATCCCATCATAGCCATACTTACTATATATGAACCTTTAACATATAATTTGCAACTAGACTTGAAGGATTCTCACCCGAATGAACCTTACTTAATTGAGGTTTCAGTTCTAGGTTCGAATTTCCTAATTTCTATTTAACAAATCAGTTATTTGCATCAAATGATAGTTCTGGTTTTCCTTTCCATTCTCTTAGGCTAAAATTCCTTTTTCTTTGTTCAGAATATGTGTAAAATTATGGTTTGGCCTTAGAACTTAGTTTCTTGTTCTTTACTGGTATTTCTTGCAACAAAGATTTAAAGTGTTAAGAGTTTACTCTGGTTATTCCTTAATATTTATTTATTTGTAGTATTATACATTTCTTAACAGAACTATTAATACTTCTGTTTTAATAAGTTTTAAGATTAATCTAAAAGTTCTTGTTTCAGACTTTTATATTTCACTTAAGGGTATTTGCATTGTAACTCTAAAAGATTTTTCCTTTCAAAACAACTTTGTTATTCATTTCAATAGATTTGCAAACTTTCCCTTAAGGTTTACTAGTTTCTATACATGACTAGAGTACAACTTATAAATTTCTTTTACAAGCTATCATGCCTTAATTGAACTAGTACATGAACTTTCTCCAAAGAGTATACATATATTCAATTCAACAACATAATTAACCTATAGGAACTTATAAGTACTTATCTGGATTCAGTAGTAATTACTGTCTCCTGTTTGAAACCAAAATCAACCAAAGATGCCGAATTTCCTCCCAACCATGAGACTCGCTTTCAGGCCTAAGTCTCCCCCTGAGCTATTACTCACATGTAGGATGATTCCTGTAAGACTATCAGTCTTGTATGTCACAACTATCTATTCTTAACCAAACTTAGCTTTTGGATCAGCATGACATATCAACACAAAACCCTCTCCTTTCTTCATCTCACGTACCAATACGCTTTTGATCCTCTTCCTTGAGAAAAAATATTCAAGGAAGTAGTTAGGGATAGGTAATTGCTTATCCTAATTACTTGACATGTGAGAATTATATGATTTTCATCATCAAAACATTTCCCTCACACAAAATTTAAACAAAGAAATAAATAAAGATAATTAAATAATAATATCCAATTTTTACTGTAATAATTAAATATTTACAATTATTGGTAAAATCATAAAAATATTGCCGAAATTTTCATCTTTTAAAGCAAAAAAAAATCCGGTTAGACTACGACCATACTGTTTAAATATATTCTTATTTTTCTCGGTACACACACGGAGTTATTGTTGAACCTTACCAATCACATTAAATGCATTATGTAGGGTGTCCGGTGGCTTCTCAATAATTCTCTGAGCTTCTTGAAGAAGCCAGTCACTGACAATCCATAGCCTTCACCTCTTTGTATAAACATCTTTCATTGGAAATGAAATGAACAAGTTTTCAATGTGCAAACGTTGTTTTGGTATCAAAGCCAAATTAATCTTTTAGAGTGTGAGCTTTTTTTTTGTGAGAGATCACTGAGGGTGTGTCACAGAGAAGTCTGTATAGAGTGCATAAAGATTCTGGTGAATGGCACTGACCGAAGGCTGAGACTGTTGCATTGTTGTATATGAGATTTTCGCTGCTACGTAGAGACTGCTGCTTATGACGAGTTTCTCTACTGCGTAGAGATTGCCGAGTGACATTGAGGTGTTCGAGCCATGAGAGGAGGAGCGAGTCATTGTAGATCTCGGTTGTAGTCACTGTGTGACGGAGTCGAAACCACCAGCCATTTCGGTTTGGAGCTCAAAGGATCCTTCCATGGTACAGGTTGTGCGTAATACTTTAATGGTAAAACTATACTCTTTGAATTTTTTTTATAAACCGGTTGCACAATAGTTAATCCATATCTTTTAAAACTTATACCATACTTGGTAACAAATTAACAAATCTTTTATTGGAGAAAAGAAAAACAACTTTTTATTTGCTTTTATTCGGAATTAAGTTGAGGATTCGATGCTCTAAAAGTGGGATATTTTACATATTGGGGTGATTTACTATGAAAATAAGTTTATGAATTTAAGCATCTTTATTATGAATGCAAAATCCTAAGTTCAAATTAAGTGAAAATAAGCTTGTGATAGTTGTTTTGAGATTGGGTTTGTAAGTTTATGGACATTTCCATTTTTTTTCAAGAATTTAAATATTGATGAATTGTGAAGCCAATGAGATTGAGTTTATAAGTTTATTGAAATTTCCATTTTTTTTTGTTTTTTTTTAAGAATTTAAATATTGATGAATTATGAAGCTATGATGTTAGTGGAATAGAGAAATCACAGTTTAGGTTTTTGAGTTGTGAAGCTTAATAAAACTTTCATGATTTGTGCGTAAGGGTTTATACGTGTGTTATTTTATAAGTTTAAGTGTTATTGGAAATGTATTAGTGGAGTCTTATCTATCTGATTCTAATAAGTTATATGGATAAAATGATGCAAATTGGAAGTTTAAGCTTAAAACTTTGATGGAAGGCTATAATATATGGACGATTGCGTCTGGAGCTGAAGTCAAGCCAAAGCCCCCTCAAACCACAACTTCCACAATTCAAGATTGGGAGCGATGGAAAAAAAAAGCGAAGGTGATTTTGCGGATGTCTATTAAGGACAACATTATTTCATACATCAAAGAGTGCAAAACATCCAAGGAGATGTGTGACACTCTCAAAGGTTAGTATGAGACGAAGACTACAAACCAAATATTCTATTTAAAGAGTAAGCGTATTTCGATCAAGATGGAAGAAAATGAAACTATCAACATTTTATTTCTAGAATTAAGGATCCAAAAGACAAATTGACTGGCATTGGTGAAACAATATCTAGTACATATTTGGTTACTATCACATTAAATGGAATGCTTGATGAATATTATATGTTTATCACCGGTCTTGCAGCTAGAGAGAAGGATCATGTGTTTGATGAGTTAGAAGGTATACTTATGCAGGAAGGACAGCATAGAATAAGTCTTAATCATAAATCTCCCAATTCAAATTTAACATTGATGGCTAAAGGGAAGCAATCTTTCAAAGGAAAACAATGGAAGAAAAATAAAGGCAAAAGGCCATACATAAAATCATTTCAAAGTACATCATCACCGAAATCAAATTCATGTAGACATTATGTGTTATTACTGTAGAAAACTTGGCCATTTTGCTACAAGTTGCATGAAAAGAAGGCCTGATCAATTTAAACAAAGAAGGATTATAAGAAATTATGTTGATAGAGATAAGGAAATCAGTGATGATTTTAGCAATCTTAAATTGTTTGAGTCCAATGTTACCTTATCAACAGAAATTGATGATGATAAGGCTTTGTTCATAGATTCTAGTGCATAAATTCACATGTCATACAAAACAAATTGGTTTGATACCTATCATGAAGTCAATAATGGTGCACATATCTATTTAGGAGATAATAGATCACATGAAATTAAAGGATATGGTGATATAAGTGTTACCATGCCTAATGGACAATAAAAACAAGTTTAAAATGTGGTGTATGTTCCAAGATTAAAGAATAAATTAATTTCAGTCTCTACTATTACACATCAACATTTAAAAGTTGAATTTCTGAAATCACATTGTTTGGTAAAGGATATGCGGGAAAAATACAAGGTTGTTTCAAAAGGAATGAGAGTTGGAGTATTATACAAGTTGGATGTAACGAAGAATCGACATCAAGCATTGTCATCAACAACCATGTCAAACATAGAAATTTGGCATCAATGGTATGGACACTTAAATCATAATGACCTAATGTTACTACAAAAAAAATTGTTGGTAGAAGGCCTTCCAAATATTAAGGATGAACACTTTGAATGTGAAGGATGTGCACTAGAAAAACAACATAGGAAGAATTTCCCATGTATGAAGATAAAAGAAAATGTGAAATTCGTGAACTAGTGCATACTAATGTAAGTGGTCCCATGCATATAAAGTCACTTGGTGGAGCATATTACTTCCTTTTGTTTATTGATGATAGTACTAGATATACCTAGGTGTACTTTATAGGAAATAAAAGTGATGTATTTGAATACTTGAAAGAATTTAAGAATATGGTTGAAATACAAACAAAAAGGACCATTAAAATACTTTGATCAAATAAAGGTGATGAGTACACCTCAAAAGCGTTCATCAAATACTGCAAGCAAAATGGAATTGTGCAACAATTTACAATACCACATACACCTCAACAAAATGGAGTAGTTGATAGAAATAATATGACATTAGTTGAATGTGATCATAGTATGATAAAAAGTAAAGTATTTTCTAATAGTTTTTGGGAAAAGCCATTAATATAGTTGTATACCTAAAAAATAGAAGTGCTACAAAATATATTGAACATAAAACACCATTTGAAGCATTTCATGGTTTTAAACTTAAATTTAGTCATTTAAGGATATTCGAATGTAAGGCCTTTTCTCATGCTCCTAAAGAGGATAGGAGAAAATTAGATGTCAAAGCTATCAAATGCATTTTTATTAGATATCATACAAAACAAAAAACATACAAGATGTATGATCCATTTACTCACAAAGCTTTTTCAAGTAGAGATGTCATATTTCATGAGCATGCAAATGAGACAATAAAAGAGAATGAATGTAGTGTATGACATCCTTCTTATGACAACTTTAAATAAGAATAAGAAGTTGTGCAATCATCTCAAGATCAAGAAAGCATGGACATAGACTAGAAGACATTTTAAGAAGTCAAAGTCCACAAACAATTGATGAAGGCACTACAGAGAAAAGAAGAAGAGGAGAAGGGACTCTACAGTGAAATGAACCTCTAAGAAGGTCAACATGACAAATTGAAACCCATATCAGGTATAAAGATGATGCTTTAATGTCTCAAATGATGACTATTTTTTAGCCTTTAAATTTTGAACAAGCTAAAAATCATAAAGAATGGATGGATGATATGAAAGAATAATATGACTCTATAATGAAAAATGAAAATTGGGAGTTAACATAATTACCTGAAAATAAAGTCCCTATAGGATCAAAATGGTTGTACAAGACAAAATTTAGTGCAGATGGTAGCATGGAAAAATATAAATCAAGATTTGTTTCAAAAGGTTACTCTAAAAAACAAGGTATAGATTACGCTGAAACTTTTGCACCAACCACAAAAATGAATAAAATTAGAATAATGATAGCATTAACTACTAAATATGATTTGAATTTCCATCAATTAGATGTGAAATCAACCTTTCTAAATGGGTAATTAAAAGAGGATATTTATCTTATTCAACTAGAAAGATTTGTAGAGAAGGGAAAAGAACATCTTGTCTGCAAGCTAAATAAAGCCTTATACAAACTAAAATAGACACCCAAATCTTGGTATGAGAAAATAAATAAATTCATCTTTTCTATATCAAGTTAGATAGAAATGGAAATATAACATTAATTTCTATATATGATGATGATCTAATAATAACATTAATTCTATATATGTGTTTTGAAAAATCCAAATCATATTATAAGCCTACTTAAGCCTTAGACCAACAGGCATGGAAATCAAGAGTCAGTGTGTATTGTGCTATAGTTTATTTTGTGTGTTTGTCATATGGTTGGAATTAAGGGGGAGTGTTGGAAGGCAGTAATTCCAACCAAACCTTACCCACAAGAGTGAATGCATTAGGTAGGGTGTCTCGTGACTCTTGGATAATTCTTTGAGCTTATTGATGAAGTCAATCACCGAGAATCCATAACCTTAACCTCTTTGTTTAAATATCCTTCATTGACAATGCAGTGATCAAGTTTTCAATGTGAAAACTCTGTTTGGTAGTGGGTCGGGATAAACATATTTACAGTGATAGGAATTTGGGTTGTTAATGTGCTGTAATGTTAGTGTTCGAAGTCGATCATAATCATAAAATAGTGACGGTTATGATAGGTTAGAGATGTGTGGCATGTTACTGTTTTTTTGTATAGATGAATTTTAGTTTGTTTAGTTGAAATGATTTGGTATTCATGTGCAATGCTCAGTCACTAAAAGATTTAAATATACTATCAATAGGTGTGACAATTATAGAATGATCATT
>APFE030343314.1:0-52092 GCA_000404065.3 Pinus taeda
ATTTACACTCCCTTCTGAAGTGCCCTTCCTTTCCACATTTCCAACGCACCACCTTTGTAGGTTTTCCTGGAGATTTAGATCTCCCTCTAGATTTAGATCTCCCACTCGATGAGTTATTTTTGTTTCTGTTCTGGGACTGTCCTCGTATAGATAAGGCATCACCATTCTGGTTGTCCATATTTTTCCGTCTCATCTCCTCCGTCAGCAAGGCTGAGACTATTTCATCAAATTGCAAAGCAGTTGCATTGCTACCTATTTCAATAACCAGACTATCCCACAAATCTGGTAGAGAACACAACAAACTGATGCACTTATCTTCATCTGAAATTTTAATATCAACAAATGATAACTGACTTAACACAGTATTAAAAGCATTCAGATGCTCTGTCACCGAGTCTCCTCTTTCATCCTCAGGTTATACAACTTTTTCCGCAGGAATAGTTTATTCATCAGAGACTTAGATTGGTACAAAGTCCCTAACTTGTCCCATAAAGCCTTCGCCGTAGCTTCCCCTGATACATTCAACAATACTGAATCTGAGACACACAATCGTATTGTGCTCTTTGCCTTCCGATCCAACTTCTTCTATTCTTCATCAGTCATTCTCGTTGGTTTAGTACCCAGATCTACCGCGATCCACTAATATTTATCCACCAACAGATCCTCCATCTTGAGTTTCCACAACTCAAAACTCTGACCATTAAACTTCTCAATCTCTATCTTTCCACTGCTCGCCATCTTCTTTCACCACCAGAATAGATCTCGCAGATCTCCCACTGAACAGGGTCTACCACAGGCTCGAGTGAAACCCCTCAGCAACAAAGGCGTCCCCTTGAAGCCAAAACAACTCTGATACCAAATGTAGGTTTTAACCTCATACAGAAATTACCTGCATACGAATTATAAATCACAGAAAAATAAACAATGCGAGAGCATAACACATAAAAACACATATGCTCAGAGATTTTCCCCTGGATCCCAAAACCAGGACTACCAGCTTGATTTTTCATTATGTTCCTTTCAATGTTACAATACATATTTATGCATTCCAAAGCATCCAATACCATGGACCGAAAACCATCGCGTCCAAAACCATAATTTTCCAGGGCGCTACCCCGGACCCCATAAAGTGGGGTTACGGGTACCCCTCTAACCCCCTGTTAACTATGTGGAAAGAATATAACACAACCCAACAATTCTATCATCTTAGATCCATCTTAATTCTGGGTCTACCAAGTGCTTAGAGGGATAAATAGATTTCATCCCCCTAAGAGTGGTAGATGTGGAGTTAAGATGTATATAGGTTGGTTTTTATGATAATGAAGATATTAAATAGACTTAGGAAATTATATTGTAAAAACATGTGAATGGTTAAAGCTACATTTAGTCACTTCAAAAAATTTAGTAAAAAATACCAATATCTCCATTAATATTGGTTTTCAATTTTTTCTGATTTAACAAAAAAAAACAATGAAACCTTATCACTCTTTCCACATCACCCTCGCAGAAGATTTCTCACCATTTTTCAAACATTCTCAATATGTTATCTTCATGAAAAAGTTTAGGTACTGATGTTGGATTAGTTGTTTGAAAAATAAGCTGGTTTGTACAACTTTTCATCTTCTGTGCTATTCTTCGATTGTGCTGATGATCTGTAGGGGTTGGAGCCACTGCACCATATTTTCCTAAAAGGTGGAGATTGTTCACCAAAAAGGAAATTAATCTAGATGTTACAACGTTGTTAAAAAATGCAAGACCTATGAGGGTAGTGAATTATGCTAATAAACAATTTAGATTGGGAGAGACGTAATTAAATTTATTATTTAATTGAAGATTTCCAATTAAAATAATAATAAATCTACATTTATATATTCATATATTGATTGGAAGGATTCTCACAATGGCACTTCTTTCAATTAGATCCCTTCAAGCCTTTGTGATACAAATACTTTTCTTATATAATATAGTTGGGGCTTGCTACTTGTTGGCGTGTTGGGGTAAACAAACTTGATGTGTTTTTTTATCTCGCAGTTGGAGTCTATGGAATAAGAAAGAAATTTGATAACTTGAAAAAAGTGGTAGCTTAACAAAAGTTGTAGAGAAAAGATTAATCTCTCCTATGTTGACAGAACTCGGTGTCAATATCAACACCTACAAGAACTTTGTTGTGGAATATTATCAAAACTAATAGAAGGATATGAAAGAGTCTATTGTAAGAACCTTGACAAACACAGCCACTGAAACTTGGAACATTGCTTGTAGGAAGAGAAAATTATGTTTCTTTTTTCCAAACATGTACGTTAGTATATTACAGTTTAATGAATATGTTTTCTTATTATCATATATGGTTTCATACTTTAACAAAACATTCACCAAGACTTCACAATGTTTTATTATTCAGTAAAAGATTTGCCAAGATCTTACAGATTTTATAATTCAGTGAAAGATTCTCCTCACTATACAAGATAATATAATCTGGTGAGAGATTCGCCAAAAAAAATATACATATACATATTATATTATTGATAAAATCGCCTCCCATTTTTCCTATGTATCATGGGGATTAGCCCATTTATTATACATATAAATTTAGGGTGGTTCTTAAAATTTTCCCTATAGACCAGTTCCTTAGATATATTAACAATGTTTGAATCAACATCGTGATCGGATGAAGAAGTAGAGCGATCACGACAACCAATATCAGAAAATTCAGGATCTTTGTCAGCATGCTCATGATTTGATGAATCACATAGAGGGGTAGATGAGAAGCACAAATATTCACCCTATGTGTTTATGGAAAAAGAAGATGAACAATCAAGTGGATCTTTAATGAATGATTTGTCCTCTCCATTTTCTGATGATTGACTAACATCCGATGTGTTCTGTGAATGATAAAAAATGGGTGCATCCGTAGACGGGGATACACATGCAAAATCAGGGATGAAAGGATCACCAAAGATGTTAGGAAAACAAGGAGGAGGCTCAAATGGAAGGGAGTCATCCTTCACTGAGGATTGATGTTCAAGCTCCCAACCATACTCTTCATGAATGACAGCGCAGGTTGGTTGTGCAATGCCAACTCCGTCAATAGCTTGATCCTTGTTCACAACAAGTGTAGAGTCTGGAATGGAAGAACACAATGCAGTGCAATCGGAGGATCATCAGAATATGAAGACGGAGGTTGAGGTATGAAATACATGTGACAACTCATGGGATTTGCAACCAAATCTGCGTGGGAATGGAGCAAACTGATTTTGGGAGGATGTGACAATTGAACAGATGTGTGTGCATGTTCTCCCACATCACTCTATAGTGGTGGAGTTGTTTGATGAGGGGATGATGGACAGTCACTTGTGACAGTGACCGTGTCTGTCTATGATTGCACAGCTCCATCACTGAAGTATGTTGAGCGGGGCTTGGGCTTGAACTTCTTCTTAGTATTAACCCATTTGGTAAGATAGTACTCAAATATGTCCATGAGATACTGGAATTTCTTCTGACTTTTTGGAGCTTGAAACTACAATACACGGAAGCGGTCCCAAAATTCCATAGGTGATTCTTACGGGGTCTTTCATTGTTTTAACATTTTTTGGTCAAGAGGTTCTAAATCAAAATGATGGAAAGTATATTCAATGAGGTCACAGAACTGCTCAAGTGAGTGCACACTGTTGAGTGGCAGACTCCAGCACCACCGTAGTGGGGATTCGTGAAGTGTGTATGCAAGCAGCATGCTGGCCTCTTATGCATAGAACTCATTCGCAAGGAATGCATATAATTCTTCTAAGTATCTAGGCCAGGCTACTTTGCCTTCACCATCATACGTGAATTCGGACAAGAGATCAGCAAACTCCCTCGTGATGTTGAGAGGTTCAACATGCGAAAAACATCTCGGAGGGATGAGCTTGATAGTATACATGATAGATGTACAAAGATTCAAAACAGATTTTAAGGAATCAACTTCTCATCTGCCCCAACCTATTGCGCCAAAAATGTTGACGGTTCTAGACCCACCAACATGTCAGGGGATCTCCCTGGTAAGAAGTCCCAACTAGACCTCAGACTGTTTGGTGTAGGAGTCCCAACAGTGGGTCATACGGTATCGCCTTGACCATGGTTGCGCATAGACGAAAGCAAGATGTCCTTGTTGGTAGTAAGGGTGTGACATGCGCATCAAGCCAAGGAAGGTGCATGAACAGTTCTAACACATGGAAAGTGGGGTGAGTGCGCCCCTTGGAAACCTATGAAAGCACGTGGCTTGGAAGGGAACACATGAGCGAAGATGCATCACAAACTTGAAAGAAAGTAAGCTAACAATCCAAAGTGATGGTTAAACTGACAACACATCTTAGTAAGATTCATACATACTTATACAGAAAGAGTCTATACATGCATGCGTAAGCAAACAGATACATATATCATTACAGTAACCAAGATAGTTGAAATACAATAACAACATATGAATGAAACATGTTGGTCTGTTATACTTAAAAGTGGAAGTTTCAATCATATAGTACAACCATGACCAACCACTACTCCTGGTAGTGGAACGTTATAGTCACTACCACCTACTCCTCCAAAGAGATGTACTAGCTTTGCACTGTGGAGAAGCTAAGGCTCATTACAATACTCTCCAAGATTTCTCTATGATACTCCTATTGGAAGCTTGGCTGACCAAAAGCCTCTACAATGAGTTATGAGGTACTATGAATAGCAAAGGGTGCGATGACCCTTGACATTCCCCTTTGTGACTGTTCACCTACCCTCATGACTCTTCAACTACTCTATGACTATTACACTCCACTATTGACACTTACACTTCCACTTTACAAGATGTTACATACAATTTGCACATGTACCCATGTGAGACAAGATGGCTTGAGCAAGCCATGCAATACATCACTAAGACTCAAACAATTGTGGGAAGACCAACCCTTCAACATCCTCATGATGATCGATGGTGGTGAACTGATTCCAAGCTTGGTCATTTATGATGGTGTCCGCATGCTTAATGGTGACATCATGCTGAAAGTGAACTCTTTCCTTCATTGCATCTGGGTACAATGATATGGCTCCACTATCCAACTCGTCTGATAACATGTGCATCATCGTCTTAAGTGCAGCTAGATGAAAAACATATTGATGCATAGTGTCTATGCTGATCTCTAAGTGTGTTTTGGTGACCATGTGCATCAACTTGTTGAAGTACATGTTCAACTCCATTCGGACTTGCTTCTTGTATTCGCCTCAATGAGTGTGCTAATGGGTGGGATTGCATGCGTGTGCATAATGACATCCATTCTCCAAAAGACCCTTGCATGTGATTAATGGCACTTCTCACCCTGTCTACTATGTGCCAACTATTGGGGTAGATCTATAACTTGTATGGGCGTAGTTTCATCAGTATGTGGATGTTGCGCCTCCTGTTGTACCTGTTCCTACTGTAACTCCATCTCTCATTTGTCCAACTATTTTTCTTCCTTGAGTTGCTACTTCAGCAACTGCGACTCCTTTGTTTCTCTCTCTGCTTTCACTTGATCTTATTTTCGATTGTTGCCTCATAACCTCAATCTCCAAAGCTGCTTTCATTACGAGTGGATTTTCTTTGAACTTCCAGCTATGCTCTACCTCTGTGATTTCAACAACCTTCCTCTTACATTTGTCGCACATAGGTCTACTACCTTCTGTTGCTGTTGATGGTGTTTCTTGCTCTGATGCCACTCCATTTCATTTTTATATCCTTGTCCATGAAAAACTTGATGTCTTCATTGATAGGCAAGCTCATAGAGACTTGATCGACTACAACCCCAGTTGCACTCTCAATGGTGTCTTTAACTCTGCCCCCCTGGAATCCATTGTACATGTGCTGCTAAGAGGTAAACGAACACTTGTTATACCTAGAGACATAGAAACACTCAGGGCATGAAATATTTCTTTTGAAAACCAAAACAAACAGGAGGATTGACATGCAACATACCTTTGTGACTGTCTATGAAGATTGCACAATTTTCACCGAGAGGTTGGGAGACTGACTACCAAAACTATGCAAGGCACAGTACGAGTTGTCGAGATGTTGAATAACTATTGGAATTACGTAATGCACAGTCCAGCTTGGCCTATTGAGGACTGAAATTACGCAATGTGAAATTTCAGTCAACACTGACATGCAAACTAGCAAATTGCATTGCGCAGTTTCTAGGGCTAATAAGGAAATGCCTCCCATAATTGCTCAATGCAAGCCTGGAGGTCCATACTAGGCCAGACTTGTGCAATTTCTAGAGGGAATGCATAGCCTTCACTTCCATAAATGCACAATTCTAGCCAGAAAAGGAAGGGTCCAGGCCAAGGCAGCCTAGACCCGCCCACGAGTGATTGAAAACATGAGAAGTCTGAATGTATGGTGAGATTGAGTGTAAACAAGAGTGAATGATCACACATGAAAATAGTAAGTGTGGGATTCAGAAAAAAGGAAAGCATGCATGTGTGTGAAGCGAGTTACCACAACGACGACTATCGATGAAAAAACAGTGTCATGCATGCGACAACAGCGAAACACAAACAAAAACTGAAACGGTGCTTCTAAAAGCTAACATGCATTAAAAAAACAACAATCACTCATTGAAATCAAGTAGACAACACTTAAACAAAGCGAAACACAAAAAGCAACAAAAATGCAATGCAAGACATGAGAAGTAGACTTACCCTGAAACAACTAAGATGAAAATGCCAAAGACTCCTGGATGTGATGTGGAATGTCAGAGCTACAAGATCGATGTGAGGAATGAGCTCTATAGCATCTGGTTCACAAGTTTTGACAAGGTCAAGGGTATGATGCGCATGCCAAAAATCTAGGAAAAAGTGACACTTGGCAAGAGGTTTTTAAAATGATCTATGCATGCAACCTCTAACTGCTAATAATAGATCCCTAGATCTAGGGATGCCTTTTACATGCTATGTTTTTCTATTTCGGGAAGAGAAGCCCATGCATGAAAATCAGTTTTGCTCGGTCCCAGAGGGAACCGGTCAACCTGAAGGCACATGAAACAGCCTACTTGACTCAGAGGGATTTTTGCACAATTTCTAGGATGAGTTGCGTTGGTTGTCCCAGAGAGATTGCACAATTTCTGGGCGGAGCAGGTGACTGTTGCCCAGAATTGCGCAATTTCTAGGTTGAGCTGCAGTGCTAAGCTAGATTGCCCAATTGTTTTTAGGAAGGTTGTCTAATTGCACTGTGCAATTTCTGGGCCCAACAAGATGCCCAACAAATTTGCGCAATTTTTGGAGGGAAGGCTAGTTCCCCTCCAGAATTGCACAATTTTCTGAGGGAGATTCTCATCTAGCAACAAGCTTAAGTCTGGAATGACAACCTGTGAGGGGAGTGAAGCAAAATGACATGTACAGGCTGGAAATTTGTTGGAAAACCAATGAAGCATATGTACTTGACAGCGCAAGACATTCTGCTAAGGATGGTTGGTAGGGAGGCTCCAAAACAAAGCTAAGGCAAAATTTTGGAGGGTGGTTGTAGTTGCTACAACACCTCCTAAGGAAAATTAATAAATAATAGTTAAACTAATAATATAAGAGCTATGAATATTTGAGGGAAAAGAAGAAAACTATTTTTTTATTGTATTTTTGGCTTATCTCCTTATAAGTTTACTCAAATTTCAAGTGTAGACACTCATTGGATGCAAAATTAAATATCACATCCAACAATCACCCGTTATGTATACTTGTGAGAAGAACCACATTGATAAAAAATGAAGATACATTAAAAAAAACTTGTTGAACACACTTTTTAATGTATCTTCAATTTTTATTAATGTGGGTATTCTCAGAAGTATACATAATAGTACTCGTTGGATTTATTCTGCATCCAACAGGTGTCTACAATTGAAATTTGAGTAAACCCATAAGAATATAAGCCAAAAATAGAATTTAGAAAAAGTAGTTTTCTTCTTTTCCCTCCAAAATATTTACATGTACCTCTTTTTAAATTTAAAGGATTTTGATTAGTTTACATATTGTGACATGGAAATTTTCATGGGAATTTTTAGGCTAAAATTTCCTCTAATGAATAACCTACAAAAGTGTCCCCCTTAAATTGCAAGGTATCCCATTCTGAATTGTACTTTCAATATATTGAGGTATTATTTTCATTGCTTTCTAATGACTTTCATGGGGTGTTTTCATATTTTGGGAAACAATACCAACAAAAAAGGAAATATCAGTATGGGTATGACTCAAACATAAGAGGGTACGATATAAAATATGGTACACAGTGTTATCAACTTTGGGTGAAGTGCAAGTGGTAGTTAAAAGGGAGAAGGGGTTGGTTTACAATATTCCATGTGAAAGTGGTCAAGAAGTGGCACATTTATACTTAAATTGGCAAATATTCCTTTCACTTACTCCAAGAAAATAATGAAAATATCCCAAGTATATCATTTCAAACTTCTTTTAAGGCTTGATTTCACATGGGATAGAGGTTTAGGTTCATGTTGTAACAAATACAACATCCCCAAAATTTTGGCATACTTCTAAAATTTGGGTTCCACTTCATTTGGTCTTTCAAAAGATAAGCATCCTTTTGTGTCCTCGTGTTAATAAATAAAGGCAATTGAAATTGTAAACATCCTTGGTGCATCATCCTCATCCTTGGTGCAGTACATCGCTATTTTATTAGTGAAACACTATTCACTAACACTGCATAAGGATACTCCTTAGTGCAACGTAGCGTGAAATATTCCTACCAATGCATTCCCACCAATGCACCAATGTGGTGCATCATACCCAAGTAGTCTAGCACACCTCTTTATGAATTTGCACAAAATTTCTTGTGCAACTGCATTTAATGCACTTTCTAGCCCTCACATGTATAATAATCCTATATAAGGACCAGACCCAATTTCATTATTACCTTGCTCTCTTGTTGTTGAATCCTTTAGATCAACGATGCAAGAAATCATAATAAAGTGCACTATGTTGCTTGAGATCCTATCACCACTACGAGTTAGTATGCCGCAGGTCCCTGTGCTCACTTGTATCATTACATTTTCCTTGTTTTTTTTCTTTGCAGAACTCCTCAACTTCCCATCTATTGGCTTTCCCCATACCCTTGTGCTTTTTATAAATCCTTATTCATAAAGATTTTTTATTTTATTTGCATTCTTCTTTCCCCCTCCAATCCTGCAACACTCCACTCTTAGTCATTCTTCCCTTTTTTCAATCTCATAGCGTAGACTGAGGCTTCTCTTTGCACAATGGTTCCCCCACTACTCAACTCTTATCAAATCCCCTCAAAATCCTTTGTGCAACAACACAATATTTTCCATCAAATAACTACTCATCCCTATGGAATGCTACTATCGAACCAAATTGTTACTACAAGTTTTTCCACTACCATGATTCTTCCCTTTGTGCTATGGTATGTCATGCATTCCTTCCATGTGATATGGCGTGAAGCCCAACCTTTGGATTCCCCTTCCTTTGCGAAATGACGTAGTCTCTTGATTATGGATTTCTTTATTTCTTTGTGCAACAACATAATATCAACTCTTAAATCATTTCGTTGTAGTGTATTCCATCTTCAACACAACCTTTTCCTATATCCCACATAACAATGCATTGATCTTCCATAACTTGAACAACGCACTATACTTGTTTATTTTGTTTACTTCACATCTTGTCTTCATGAATATTTTCGAGATGTCAAGTACTATGGATTTGGAGTGCCTTAATGTTTCATCATCAATGGAAAATATGATCCATCTAAAAGGATATTAAGAAAATTGTTTGTTGAAGGTGGTGAAGAAGGGGAAGTGGAAATCTCTATATTCTCAACCCCAATCTGTGTGGATATGGCTTTATATATTGACAATCAATACTAATGATCTAGTATGACATTTATTAACCATTTTCCCACAAACAAGTACTAGAGGATGAAGAAGACAACGAAGTATATTAGAATGTTACAATTTCATGGTTGCATAAAGTAGCATCACACTTCGTCATCTTCCCATGTGCAAAAAAAATAAAATGGATCATAAATTGCATCTACATGGACGATATCATTGTTTAAGAAAAGAATAACTTACCTATAGAAACATATAAATATCCCTATATTATTGTATATTACATGTTTTCAAGCCCGCAAGTATCAATTATAGCTAATGGTTTAACAATTTTTCTGTTTCCAACCAGGATACCTTGAAGACTTACTTGAAAAACCCCAATAAATTCCAATACCAATTTGATGGTACTCTGACTAAATTGTTAAGAAAGGAATATTAGATGGTGGTGGCTATGTGTTTCAGGTTGTATGGTAGACAAGACTCAAAGTTATTCGAAGAGAACTAAGTACCAAAGGTATACACTTGCAAGCAAGAGGGAAGTATATTTATTTGGGTAGATATTTTAGGAAGTTCCATCAAGTAAAATGTAAAACAAGCTTAGAATCCACCAGCAAGACAACAACCCAAATTTTATATGGTGTCATATTTGTTGGATTCCATCTGCGCAATATGTCAAGTTGAACAATTAGGATGGAGATGGAACTTCACTGTGGACATATCGCTAATCCACAATTATTGTAGGATTCTATGGGACATTAGTTGCAGATCCACGTACCACCAAATCTCTGAGAATTTTATTTCATTTTTATATCACATACTCTTCAACACTGAATCTCCATGTATGTCATATAAATCAAGGGAAGCATTGCAAGACATCATCAATTGGTTCACATTGGGGGATGAAACATATATCAGGGTGTTTAAAGCTTGCAAGCCTCCTCATCTATTTCCTTTTTTTATTACAAATAAAATAATCTTGTAGAAAGTATCCTATCAAGTAATGATGCGTCTTAAAGGAATGATAGTTTGTGTAAATAAGGCACCACAAACCTACATTTCCAATATATGTAGGCATGTATTGTGTTAGAAGTTTTAAAGAAGCGGAGGAAAAATCCACTGGTTTGGAACACTTTAAGTTTGGTGAACTTAGTTTTCATAGATATGATTATAGGGGCATCACTGCAAATCACTATAAGTAGATAAAATATAGACGGCCTTATACTCCTAGCAGAGAGCCGGAAGAATAAAAGGTAAAAAACATTTACAATGTTGCACATGCTACGGAGGCACAAAAAAAATGAGTTGGTAGTTCGTAATCGATGAATGGGATAGAAACCAAAAACAAGCAATCCTTGAAATGAAAATATGCCTAGGATAATAAAGATGCTCAAAAGAGAGAGAGGGAGAAAAGGCATTAAATAAGGAAAACAAAAAAAAAAAGATGAAATCCAAGCAAGAAGCCAAGAAGGAGGAGAAGGAAAAGAAGAAGCAGGAAGAAGAAAATGGAAAATGGGAGGAGGACAGGGAAAAACCGGAAGAAGAAAAAAATAAGCTGGAAGAAATTAGAAGAAAGTAAGAGGAGGAGAAGAAAATACAAGAGGAAGCAACAAATAAGCTTGAAAATTAAAGGCTTGGAGATAATCATATTGAATAAAGTATAACTAGGTTCGATCTTCATAAATGTACTTTTGATATTTGTATTTATTCAAGAAAAGAAATATTATTTTTATAATATATGTCAATGAGTTTCTTGCTCATTGAATTAGGTCAAGCACATTCTTAAGTGCTTCTAGGAAGTCAAAAGTTAAAGTATTTATGTAAGACCCTTAGATGGCATGTTACACTATGTATAAAATAGTATAAAGGTCAAACGAATACCTCCAACAAAATTCCAAGTCCTCTCCATGCAGCAACGTCCTCCAAATGAAGAAAAACAATGGAATAGACTCAAGTCAGCCTAAAAGAAGGGACAATCCTCTATATATAGAGGTTGTCCACTCCATTACAATGTCAACCAATGACCTCTGAAATCAGCAAACAAGGAAGACCAATAAAGGAGAAGAAAAGTCGAAGAAGAAGGAGCCTCTAGTGCAGTGAAGAAGGAGAGACCTAAACCAAAGTTACAGGCGTTGTTTAAGTGTGAAAAACAATCACATGTACGATAAATAGAGGACAATATGTAGTCACTACAACAACAAGATAATTGTCCTATATATCTCATTTTTTGGGCTATCAACCTAGGCCTATAAGGCCTCCTACTCAAGCGAAGAAGAGAGTTTCTCAAGTGAAGAAGAGAGGAACCAAAGTATAGGGGACACCTCCCACACGTGCGAGAAATTAGGGTTGCAATGCAGCCCTATCAAGTTTGCAACTACACCTTAAGAAGAAGCTAATTTTAATCAAGGGAAGGAAGGTATCCTCATTAGTGAAGAATCTCACCTAATACCAAAGATTGAAGTCTCTTCTAGAGCTCACATAAACAAGGTCCATCACCAGTTGCCGAAATAAGAAGGAGGAAAAAGTGTTGGGGAACGAAGTGCCAAAAGAAGGAAGATGAAGTGTTGGGAAACAAAGGGAAGAAATGAGAAAGGAATTGATTGTTTCTTGGAGGATATTCTAGTCAAGGGTCTAGGGTTTGGCATTGATCAAGAAATAAGCTTTAATAAGAAAAAACTTACCGAAGGGTTTTCCTCTCAAGAGAAGAGAAGTTTTGGCCCTGGCAGAGAGCTAGCATCTTGTGTTCTTGTTTTATGTTTTGAAAGCAGTTTGATGAAGCACACTCACATGCATTAATAAGGGAAGAAAGAAGATTAAGCTAACAAAGACAAATTGTAAAAAGCCTTCACAAATTGCTATCAAGTAACGAAGAATCACACTACACCTAATTGACCTAGATTCTTCAACATGGTATCAGTGCTAAGGTGACTCATCAAGGAAAGGGCATCTCAAGAACACTCATCAAGGAAGGACATCTACAGGGTTGAAGCATCAAGCCTATAAGTCTCAATCACTTCAAGGATGAGAAGTTCTAAAATCCATCATTCTTCAAGGAAGTCTACATAGCAAGAAGAAGAGCCTTACATAAAGGCACCTACAAAGAAGAGTAGATTGAAGCAGGACCTACATCAAACTACAAGTCATCAAGCAAGTCCACTTGGAGAAGGAAACTTGAAGAACATCAAGATCCTAGGAAGGCAAGCCATCAAGTCTTCAAGGAGAAAGAAAATACACTACTTCTCAAAATATATCAAGTAAGTACATATCCCCTTTGAATATACATCAATGTCTTTTTCAAGGAAAGAAATAAATTGGTAGGTACCAATAGCTTTATTGCATGGAATAAAAGCATTGATTTACTTCTCTAGGAGAATGAACTTCTAGAACATGTCAAAGGGAATATCACTATTCCTGCTAAGGAACAAACTCAAGCCTTAGCTAAGTACAATAATGATGAGACAAGAGCACAAAGGATTTTAATAGAATCAATCAAAGACTCTCTCATTCCTTATGTCTCCAAATTTGAAACATCAAAAGAAATTTATGATAAGCTAGTAGAGCTATTATCAATATCCACGACCGAAGAAGTAATATCTCTAAGGAATGAATAGTACAAGATGAAGATAAAAAAGGAAGAAATAGCTCCCTACTTCATGAAAATCTCTGAAATGAGAGTTCAACTTCAAGAGCTTGGGGAAGTCATGTCTGACAGAGAAATGACAATTTTAGTACTCAAATCTCTACCTAAGGATTGGGGCACCTTCACATCAAGCATATATGACAAGAAGGAATCAACCACACTCAGTGAAATGTGGTCTCTATGCAGGATAGAGGAAACTAGACTTAAAGAAAAGGAAGATGTGGGATCAAAGGAGCAAGCATTTTCTACCATAGCCAAGAGAAAGGGAAAATTTGGAAAATTTGGTCCATGAAGAAAAAACAAAAAAGACATGTCCAAAAATCCAATGTTTTGGATGCCAAGAATATGGACACTACAAAAGGAATTGTCCTAAGCTTATGAAGGACAATAACAACAAAACAAAGAGGGAAGAATCTCACATGACTCAAGAGGTGAAAGAAGAAGAAGAGAGGTAAAAGAAGGAAGATCCTCCAGATCTCTACTATGGCTAGGTCAAACTCTTTACTTCAATTCTTCTTTCAAAGTTTTGAGTAGGATAGGATCATGTAGGAATAAAACAAAATTCCATAGCTAGAAAAATATTCTAGAATGTAGAAACATGAAGTACATAGAGTTCTAGATACTCATGTAGAAAGAACATTTATAAATGAGAACAAAAATGCATGGGTAGAAATATCTTCTAGAATATATGAGAATGATTAACATAGCTCAAGATATTCATGAAGAAGGAGCATACCTAGAATAGGACCTCATCCACCATGAAAGAAAATTGGTCATGAAAAAGAATCTTAGAAGACCTCCATAATCAAAGGAAAGGAAACATTTGCAATGCAAGAGTCTTTAAGATCCTATGATGGAATATTCAAAATAAGGTTCGTAAAACAAATAAGATGTCTCATTGGGAATCCCATTCATGGGATTCAAGAAAAGGATGATATGAAGGCAAGCTAAGATGAAGCAAGAAGTTCCACACCAAGGACAACCAAATGAAGCTAAGATGATCAAAGGAGAATCAAGATGAGGTATGTATGCATCAAAGTTTAGTCATGTTATCATTTGTATATTATTAAGTCATGAGAATAATTCTATAACATGATCAAGTAGGAAAGAATATATTTCACCAAGAACATGCCCGAAGGCATGTACTACAATGCAATGAAGGTCAACAAAAGAATATGCTCACATAAGGAGTATAAGATTTCTTACTACGAAGCAAGAAGAAATGTTGACTAGTCCAGGAACCAAGCAATGAAGAAATTCACTCACAAGAAGCATAAGATGGTTGACCTATCTATCTAAGAAGAAGAAAGATATCAAGAATGTGAAGAACACCATGATCACCAAGAATCACTGCCTGACAAGATACTTTGAAGATATCTCCCGAAAGAAGGTAGGACAACTCTAACAAAGGAAGGAAGGACCCTTGACACCTATGAAGGCCTTGGAGATACAAAAGATGCAGATAATTGATTCTACTATACAAATATTTCATGATGAAGAAGCCATCCAACAAAAGAAAAAGAAATGTTGAAGCAATATCAGGATGAAGTCATGATGGGCTACTAGGTTGAAGCATGTAAACAAGCAAGTACAATGAAGCATCTATGAGAAGAGTATTCTGAAGTATGGACAGATGAAAAAGGAGTAGCCAGATGACAAGAAAACCTTATGTATGGCAAGAAATCCACTTTCCACGAAGGAAGCAATGACATGACAAACCAGGAAGGAAAGTGATCAATGGATGGTTCCCTACCTAGAAGAAGTTTGAACAAAGACTTCATGACATCAAGCAAGAAAGGAGATCAAGCAGCTGAAGGACCCACTAACAAGAATTTGTTGATGAATGAAAGAGTCCCTAGTCAAGAGGAAGCTCTTACAAGTCCCTAATCAAGAGGGAGTTTTGGATCACCCCTGATTACAAAGGAGTGACATTTATGCTTTTCAATTTCATGGGTCATGCACTAGACTAGGACTAACAACCATAAGTCTAGATGAAGGCCATGAATGGAAATGTAGACACAAGATAGACACAACATTCTTATCTTCAATTGGGAAGAAATAATGGGAGGATTGGCTAATCAATTGACATCCTATACTCTTTGAGGATGTGTAGGGCATCCAAGACAAGAGTAGGAAAGAGGACTGATATTCTTTGAGGCTTGGGAACCCAAGATAAGAATAGTCCTACAAGGTCATACTCAGAGAACACCTAGGTTAGTATGTACCTTGAGAGTCAATTTTGAGGGCATCTATAAATCATTAGTCTCACCATCATTGTAGCTCATGATCTCATGAAGAGATGGAGTTGTTAGTCAAGTCATTGCATTATGACAATGGTGATGGATATGATGCTATAACATATGGATTGCAAATCTGGTTTCTCTTATGTGAATTCTTCAATATTGATAATAGCCAAACACCTTCTAATATTGTATGAATGCCTCCCTAGTTAAGAGGCATTTTTGAAGAAAGTGTAACTAGGTTCACTCTTCATAAATGTACTTTTGATATTTGTATTTATTCAAGAAAAGAAATATTATTTTTATAATATATATCAATGAGTTTCTTGCTCATTGAATTAGGTCAAGCACATTTTTAAGTGATTTTAGGAAGTCAAAAGTTAAAGTATTTATGTAAGACCCTTAAAGGGAATGTTACACTATGTATAAAATAGTATAAAGGTCAAAGGAATACCTCCAAGAAAAGTCCAAGTCCTCTCCATGAAACAACGTCCTCCAAATGATGCAAAATAATGGAATAAATTCAAGTCAGCCTTCAAGTCAGCCTAAAAGGAGGGACAGTCCTCTATATATAGAGGTTGTCCACTCCATTACAACATCAACCAATGACCTCTGAAATCAGCAAGCAAGGAAGACCGAAAATGGAGAATAAAATTGGAAGAAGAAGGAGCCTCTAATGCAGCGAAGGAGAGACCTAAACCGAAGTTAAAGGGACTGTTTTTAGTGTGAAAAATAGTCACATGTGCAAGAAATAGAGGACAGTATGCAGTCACTATAGTAGCAAGATAATAGTCCTAGATATCTCATTGTTTTGGATACCAACCTATGCCTATAAGGCCTCTTACTCAAGCGAATAAGAGAGTCTCTCAAGCGAAGAAGATAGGGACCAAAGTATAGGGGAAACCTCCCACACGTGCGAGAAAGTAGGGTTGTAGTGTAGCCCTATCAAGTCTACAACTACACCTCAAGAAGAAGATAATTTTAATCAAGGGAAGGAAGGCATCCTCATAGGTGAATAATATCACCTAGGACCAAATATTTAAGTCTCTTCTAGAGATCACATAAACAAAGTCCATCACCAGTTTCTGAAAGAATAAGGAGGACAAAGTGATGGGGAATGATGTGCCAAAAGAAGGAAGACGAAGTGCTAGAAAACAAAGTGTAGAAAGTAGAAAGGACTTAATTGTTTCATGGAGGATATTCTAGTCAAGGGTCTAGGGTTTGGCATTGATAAAGAAATAAGCTTTAATAAGAAAAAACTTACCGAAGGGTTTTCCTCTCAAGAGAAGAGAAGTTTTGGCCCTGGCAGAGAGCTAGCATCTTGTGTTCTTGTTTTATGTTTTGATAGCAGTTTGATGAAGCACATGTTAATCTAGGTTGCCATTGATGTCAATATGGCAGTGTTGTAATGGAAAATTCTTGTGACATGTGAGGTTGTCCATCGATGCCCATTAATCATGATACTGCTCATGGAGGATCCATGTATTGAATACAGACATAACAGAAACAGTGGAACTGAGGAAATATATTAGAAGCCATCATAGAATATTTATTAGAGAAGAGTATCAAAAGTCATAGGAGTGAAGAGAAGTGACAAGAGCGACAAGCCAAGACAAAGCAGATCTATCGTGTATGCCAAGAGTAAGAGCAATATTAGAGGAAGGAATAAACCATGGAAAAATTTTAAAAGTTCACAAGGAATAAACCAAAGTAGTTAACATATCATATTGGCGGGTTCTATTATATGCCACCACACAAAACCCCTGATTTCGATTTGATATGCAGACCTAACTGCTCCATTAGAATACACCATTATGTTATATCACGTCCTCCTCATAGGAACTTTCATATCACAAGCCTTAACAAGATGTCATAGTAAAATGTCGATTGCAATATGTACTATGGACCTGATGGTTCCATTATAATACACCTTAATACTGTATCGCATCCGTCGTATGAAATTTCATATTGCAGGTCATAAAGGTCACAGTAAAACCTCTGCTTGTGATATTAACATGACTTTATACAATATCGCATTCGCAGTATCGCTACTTTCTAAGGGATGTCAAACCACCGATTGTGATAAGGTTGTGGACCTGACAGATTTATTAACAACTGCTTAAGATCATATCGCATATGCTTCGTCAGCTATAGGGGAATCACTTGTTTATGTGCAAACCTCCGAAGAAAATGCGGGATTAAAGGAATAACTCTGATTTTCATGAATGTTGTGATTTCGATTAATGTGATAATGTTGTGGTTGCAATTGTGATTAATGTGGGACCTCCATGTGGGTATAGCCTTGGATGAATATTAAAAAAAGGGTGTCTCCAATAAAATCTTTTAATGTGCAAACTCATAAGTCGGCCTCTCCTCCCAATGAACGTGTCTTTTGGTTATTGGAAAAACTCATATATATACAATTTGAAACGCTTCCCTTCAGGCAATGGATTTCATGCATCTAACATAGAGAAGAAGTAATAGTTCACAACTCGTGAACTTGAAGAATTAGAGAAAGTCGAAGGTCGAGCGGGAAGGAAGGAAGCCAAAGGACCAGTAGGAAAGAAGGAATCTGAAGGTTGAGAAATTCTGTTGATTGGGTTAATATTTGAAAGGCTCAGACCTATGATGAATTATAAGAAGTACATACCTCAACCTGAAGAACAGTTTTTTTGTGAAGATCTATTTGACCTTAAACCAGCGAAGTAAGATTTCATCAGTCATCAGTTGAAGGGAGCAGTAGAAAACACAAACGTTGAAGTATTTGTGAGTTCCTTGGAAGTAAGATACAACGACAATCACTCCTAAAGAAGTTACTGTGATAATAAGAATAGATGCTTGAAATTAGAGAATTGCTTTTGTGCATACATTGACGCTTAGTGTAGATATCTTGTTGGAAAACTTCAACAAATCTTGGAAACATTAATGGAGATCATGATGCCTATTTGAAATAATCATGAGGTAACTTTGCAAACTCTTTTTGGGTAATATGAAGAGTTGTGAAGACTCCTTCATATGAATACAGGTTGTCATTGATGTAGCAGTGAAGTTGTAGATAGACAGAATTCAGTGAAGAATATTTTAGGAGCAGAGAATTACTACCAAATATATGTAGACAATATATAATAGAGGGTTAGAGCCTTTGGGGTTGGTGCCTCAAAATTGGAAATATTGGCGTCCTTAGATTTGGTGCTCCTAAATCCAAGGTTGGTGCCTTGAAAAGATAGGGTCGGATCCCTTGGGGTTGGTGCCTCAGAATTGGAAGGATTGGTGTCCGTGGAGTTGATGCTCCTAATGCAAGGTTGGTGCATTGACTAGATAAGGTCGGAGCCCTATAGGTTGGAGCCTCACAAACAACCAAGTTGGTGCTTGGAAACAGGTTGGAGCCCGGGGGATTGAAGATCAGTGTCTTCATCAAGGATTGGAGCCCTATATATTGCACTTGATTCATTATAAATATTATATTAATAAAATAATTTATTCCTATTGCTTATTTTGTTTTCTAAATATAATTGATTTAACTGGTATAAGTAACAATTGAAAAGGAATATTGATTCACCCCCCTCTCAGTATTTCCAACATCAAACACATGCATTAATAAGGGAATAAGAAGATTAAGTTAACAAATACAAATTGTAAAAATCCTTCACAAATTGTTATCAAGTAACGAAGAATCACACTACAACTAATTTCCCTAGATTCTTCAACAAATCAAACACAAGAAGAATATAGAAAAAAGGAGCAAGCTCAATAGGAGGTAGAATCCATATTGCATCCCATGGATATTGAGCCTCCTATTCCACTCACTGGAGGACATCTACCATTTGGAGGGATGGGCATATCAGCTAAAGAAAAAGATCTAGTGTTAGACCTTTCAAGTTTCAGATTCCACCGTGGCTCAAACAAGATTGTTCAATAAAGGTGCAGATGCTTAGCCCAAGAACCTGCCAAATTACTGATCTTGGTGACCACTAAAATAGATATAGTGGAATATACTACAAATAATACTATAGTGATAGCTTGCAAAGGATCTGCATTCTCCATTGCAATAAAGAACATTGAGCATCTTGTGAAAATGGTGAAAACTAGAAAAGGATCTATCCAATTCACAACAGGAGAATGAAATGATTTGCATAGAAATCGAAGTCTTGACGGCCTCAATTTCACTTGAGGATTTCTAGGAAAATGCATTAGAAGAGATACGAATGTTGGAAGACATCATGAAACAATTATATAAGGAGACGATTATTCTTCAAAAACATCTTCCCCATTAATGAATGTATAAAATGAGATCAAGGGAAAAGGTGCGTTGTTAAAAGAAGCCTTGACTACAATAAATGTTATTTATGAATTGGGCACAAAGTATCTTGATGCACTAGCTAAGTTATTTAGAAAGGATAGAATGGGTAAGAAACAAGACAAGGTGGAAGTTAGGAATTCAATGCAATTCCAAGAGAATCTGCGAATGAATGTGGCTAGGAAATTGAGTATATATGGACATATTCATAGTGCATTAGAATCCCTTATTATGTCTCCCAAAATAGCTTCCATCAAAGCACGAGGAATTGTAAGACAAGAGCAGGAAATATGGAAAGAAATTTAGAGATGATGGATGCATGAAAATAGGTTATTGCTGAGAAGGACCTGAAACCTACGAGAGAGGCCATTTCAAAACACATGGTGGAACCCTTGAAGGTCCACATAATTTTCTCTGTGTTTTTCAACCAAGCATAAAAAAATATGATAATAATGATACCTAATGTTCTTGAATGTGAAATCAAATTTGAAAGGCTAATATCCAACAAAGTCATATCCATTGTGGTCAATTACAAAGTGTGGCATGCTCACCTAACTTAAGAGCCACATGTTGAAACATCTCCCTTGTCCATTATGAGATTAGTGCCATGAAGGGCATTATTTTTACTATTTTGATTTTTATGTAATATGTAAATAAAATAAAGTTAGAATTAAAACAAAATAGAATTTAAGATTCATGTTCACTTTATTCGTCATTGTGATATTTTATGTATCTTTTACTTAAAGTATTTCACACGATCTTCTAACTTGCATCCCACTAAGTCTCGGATTTCCTTTATTCTTTCTCTTTCTATGGACAAAAGCTAATTCTCACATAAAACGATATGGAATCTAGGCCAACATTCTAGATGGGACTCCTATTCCAAATGGTGTCAGGTCTAATTGGGACTTCATACTAGGGATATCCCCTTACCATTGGTGATGCATTTTTGTCCCATATACAATTTTGGTGCTAGAAGGAGAGCTTCCATTATATGGATGATAGATTTCTTAACTCTTAACATTCTCAAACCTCTGGAAAAGGGAAAAATCAACCTTCTTCCCCTCAACCTATACCTAATCCATTCGTATACCATTATTCTAAATATTTACCTTCTTTGAAGAGCCCTGAGTTATTATATGAGATTGCTCAAGAGGAGTTGAAATATTTTAGAACATTCACATGAGAGTATGAAAAAGCCTGGAATACTTCCCATATGTGATTTTTTTTCCTCATAAGCATGCAAGACGGAGATAAACAATCAATTATGGTGTACTAGTCTATTTTGTTGAATATTTGGTTGATGCTCCTTTAGTTGATTTCGTGGAATTTGTTGAAAGACCTCATTTTTTTGGACCTTCTAACGAAGAGGATGAAGGATCACCAAGTGGTGGATATCAAGAAGATGGATAGAATCATACCAAATTTAATAGTGAATAAGAGTCATTATACAATAATATGGTCTGTAATCAACTGGCATGGATGGCCCAAGGGGCTTTGAACATTCAAGGGTTCTTACATGACTAGCCCCAACATCCAGAAAAGCTACTCCTAAAATCCCATCCTAAGAAGTCTACCATTACAGGAGACCATATTCAAAACTTCTATCTTTCCTTAAGGCTAATGAATTTTCAACATGAGGATGTGGCATCTAGATTATTCACTTACACTTTTTAAAATAAAGTTGCCACGTGGTACCATAGTATTCTGGAAGGTTCCATTACAAATTGTGATAATTTAAGAAGGTGTTCATGGACAAATTTGTAGAAGAGAAAATCATAGCTATGTTGTTGAGAGAATTAAGTGCTTTAAAGATGGAGAAGAAAGAGAAAGTCAAAGATTTTAACCAGTTTTAACCACTATAGTGAATAAATTCCCTATCGGCATACCTCCTCATGACTCGGTAGCAATTGAATGTTATGCATCATTTCTACACTCTAATATAGCTATGTTTGTGAAAAGGGCTAAGAAAATTACATTGGAAAAGAACTTTTCCAAGGCACTAGAAATTGAAAAATATATGCCCTCTATTAGCGTGCACCACACTCAAGAAGATTATAAGGCAAGTGGAAAAAAGCCTCAGATAATAATGAATAAACTCATTGAGAAAGAGGCTAGTGATACTTAGAGTGTAGTTAACATGAAGAAATTAACCAATAAAGTATCAGTTTTGAAAAGGAGTGATTTGGACAGTTCCTTAAGTAACAAATCTTTCAAACCCTTTTTCAAGCATAACAACAATCCTCCAACCAAGTCTACTCATAGCTCTAATGTGAATTGGAAATTTGAAGAGCTTGGAATGGATAAATTTTTCTTGTACCATCGTGCAAACCATTAAGAGAAGACTTTCCCACAATGGATAAATTATATTACCCTTGTGATTGATAGGTTATCGGATGGTCAGTCAACAAAAGATCAACCTGAACAATCAAATGAAGAAGAAGCCACCCTAGCAGATGATAATTCCAATACTTAGTCAACAATGTTATTTTCAAATGTGGTGGTGGACAAATATACTCAAACAATTAGATAAGTTTTAATCAGAGAATCCAAACGAGCCAAGCTCCCCAAGTATTACAACCTATGGAGCAAAGGGATATTGGTTAAGTCTAGTCCTCAAGCAATAGATAATACTTTGTTGTGATGGATACTCCCTCCAATGAACACCAATAATATTCCTCAGTCCACAAGTATTCAATTGAATAAAAGTGTCTAAAAAAATACCAAAGAAGACCCTAAAGCACTTGAAGCATATAATAAGTCCTCTCAAGCTACATTTGCAACCCACATAATCAAATACAATAATGGAGGTGGTGCAATGGAGTATGCCATTGTTAAGGATATGAAGAAGAAAACTTGAGTGAATGTGATACTCTATGAGATGGATCAAATTCTTCAACAAACAGAGTTGATAATCCAAACATTTACACCAATTGTGTTATCAAGTAAATTGGATTCTACGCCTTCCAATTCTGGGAAAAATACCTCAAGTGCTCAAATAAGGCTGCAGAGTTTGACAAGGCCATAGTTAATGAAACAAGTATTGGATTCGATTTGTGATAATAAAAAAAACACTGCCATTTTTGCTTACATTTGAAAAAATTAATTATAATTTCCATAATTTCTTAGTGGATTCAGGTGTTTGAACTAACGTGATGCCTTTGTTAGTATGTAAAAAAATGAATGCCAATCCAGAAAAGACTAATGTTAAAATCATGCAACTAGATAGGTTTGAAGTACAAGTAGTTGGTGACCTCAACAATTTACTCATACACTTGAGATCACATTCAATAATGCATCAATCCATCGATAATGTGGTGGTGGATATATTAAAAAATTATGGTCGTATTTTGAGTAGAGATTGGTCCAAAAAACTTCAAGGCTACTTTGTTATAGATTGGTATCAATTGTGTCTCTATTATAAAGGAAAGACTAATCAAATAAGAGTTGATAGTGAGCCACATATGCATTACAACATGACTAAATTGGAAGGGTGTAATGAGCTAATCAACTTTTCTCAAAAACCATTGGGGATTCCTTCTAGAGTCAAAAATAGGTTGCTGTACAACACAACCATCTCTAGTGCTATTGTAGAATTCCTGCAGAAACTCCGATAGATCTAGAATTCTAGTTAAATTAAACACAAGTAATTTTCTGATATTCAAGAGAGGAGAGAAAGAATTTGCTCCATAAAATCAATGCATTAAATTAATGAACAAAAGTAATACATGAGCAACCAAACCTCTAATCCCAAAGGGAGGTGGTTATATAGAAATTGTCGAATCTATAAAACTAGGAAAAAACTAGTAAAAAACTAGAAAAGGCTAAGAAAAGCTAAAGGGAGGCCTAAAATATCAAAAATGGCTCGAGAAAACCTATGCCAAATATCAGCCATGAGGAAAGCATGAGGAGGGGTGAATTTCATAAGGAAGGAAACTTTAAAACATGCTAAAATGGTCTGGGAGACCAAATCCCTTGATTTAAGGGGGAATCTTCATGTGGGGCACCAATCCTCAAATAACTCAAGTGGATGAGGTGTTGTTAGGTGTGAACATGCACCTAGATATCTAAATGGTTTAGGAAAGTGGTTGGACCAATATTTTCATAATATTAAGCCTTTAAAGGCAAAAAAACAAGGGAAAGTTGGTCCACCAAGCTAGTTTACCAAAAACCAAGTGTGAACATGATTTTTAGTGCATGTGTCTAAGTCAAGGATATTTAGGCTAAAAAATAAATTTATATGTTAGGATTATATTCCAAAACCCCACCTTCATCCTAACTCACTTATCTAAATTGAGTCTCGACCAAGATGCCATGTTAGGTACTCAGGTACAATAAATAAAACATCCTCATAAAATGAAGAAAAAGGGAAAACCTCGTGGGAACCCGCGCCCCCCCCCCCCCCCCCCCCCAAAAAAATAGGAAACAAGGGCTAAGTGGCCAGAAGGGCTTACTCATATGTCTCCACCACTCCAAGCATAGCTCTTAGTTCTAAAAATTTCTTTTCAATGAAATACTTGGTGAAGATGTCTACAGCCTACTGCTCAGTGGGGCAGTACTGCAATGATATGACTCGGTCACGGGTTAGCTCACGGATGTAATGCATGTGAATCTCAATGTACTTGGTCCTCTGCCTCTGAACTAGATCAATCGATATCTAAATGGACCCCTAATTGTCACAAAATATGACAGTGGAAAGTGGATATTGAATACCAAACTTGGAGAGAAGCCCTTGCAACCAAACAACCTATGTAGTTGCATTCACTACAGCTTTATACTCTGCCTCGGCTGTAGATAAATCAATCGTTGATTTCTTCTTGCTAGACCAACAAAAAGGCCCTGAACCAAATTTGAAAACACAACCATAGGTGGACTTGCGGTATGTACCATCACCATCCCAATCAAAATCTGTGTACCCAATCAGTGAAAGTGGGCAATGTGCAGCATAAAAGATACCAAAACTGGAAGTACCTTTCACATATCTAAGGATTCTCTTTGCATATTTCCATTGAAGCTCATGGGGCTCTTGCATATATCTGGAAAAAAATCCTACTTAAAAATATATATCAGGTCGGGTGTGGGTAAGATACAACAAAATCCCTACCAACTGTCGATACAATGTACTGTCCACCAAAGGTGTAGTACTCGCATCCTCAAATTTGATCCCCGAAAGAAAGGGAGGTGTTTTTGGCTTGCATTCTTTCATCTAAAAGCAGATAAGTAGATCTAATGCATACTTAGACTGTGCCATCTTGATCCTTGAAGTAGACTTAGAAACTTCAAGACCAAGAAAGTAGTGCAACAGTCCCAAATTTGTCATGGAAAATTGATTGTGCAATGTTGATTTTGCCGAATCAATAGCTAAGGTAAGGTTCCCTGTCATCAGTAAATCATATACATAAAGTAATATCAGCAAAAGAGAATCATCATGTTGCAGCAAATAAATATTCAGATCTTATTTGCATCAAATGAATCCAATGGAAAGCAAGAAAGAATCCATCTTTGCATACCAGGATCTGGGAGCCTGTTTTAGGCCATACAAAGATTTATTTAATTTGCAAATGACCAAAGAGTTATGAATATATCCCTATGGCTGCTCCATATAGATCTCCTCCTTTATATCTCCATGAATAAATGCACTCTTCACATCCATGTGATGAACTTCCCTTCTGTGAGAAGCAGCAATGGCTAAAACTAGTCGAATGGAGTCCATTTTTGCAAAATGTGCAAATGTCTATGTGTAGTCTATCTCATGTACCTGTGAGTATTGCAACAAGTCGAGCTTTGTACTTTCTGATCTCACCATCTACAGAAATAATTTTTTCGATAGATCCATCGGCATCGAACAAGCTTTCTTCCTTTTGGAAGTGGAACCAAGTCCCTTGTGTTGTTTTCCATGAGAGCAGAGTACTCTTCATCCATGACAGCCTCCCAAAGTGGGTTTCCAATAGCCTCAGAGTGTGACTTTGGATATGAACCAAGTTTCATATAGAAATTTATAGGAAGAAATGGTTCGGTGGCAGCTAGGGCTTGAGGAGCCCCAAAACATTGTGATATAGTCCTTCTCGCATCCGCAGGATCACCGACTAGTTCACTCGCATCTTGCGGGGTTTTCGTTGCCTAAGTTGGAAGCTGAGTTGGAGCAGCCATGACCTACTCCTCATCCTCTAAATCAGACCCAAGATGCTTCTCTGATGGCTGCTCTGAAATTCTCGAAGAAGTTTCGGACTCCTCCTCATTAGTGGAAACAAGCAGTTCCTCTGCAGGGTTAGCTTAAAAATCATTCAAACTTCACACTTCGAGCTACAAGGAAATTTTCAGTGTGAGAGTCCAGTAATATATATCCTTTAAAACTATTAGGATATCCAATAAAGATACATTCAACACTTTGAGGCTCCAAAGCCTTCCTCTTATCTGTTGGAATGTGAGCCCATGCTCGTGAACCAAAAATGTGAAACTGCGACACTTCTGGTTTCTTACCGGTCCAACATTCAAATGGAGTGGTGCCTTTGAGTACTTTGTGAGGAATGTGGTTCTGAATTTATGTTGTATAATTAATAGCTTCATCCCATAGTGTAGGAGCTGATGATTTGGACTGTAGCATTCAATTGGCCATCTCTTTTAACGACCGTTTTTCCTCTCCGCAACACCATTCTACAGTGGTGTATATGGCACTGTGCATTGTAGTTGTATACTTGCATCAATACAAAGTTTCTACACATATTTGTTGACATACTCACCCCCATTATCAGTACGAAGTATCTTAATCTTACACCCAGACTCATTCTTAGCAAGTGCTTTAAATTCTATAAAGCATTTAAATACTTCCGATTTTAATTTCAGAAAACAATACCGAAGTAAAGTGATAAAAATCATCTATGAAGGTGATTACATATCAAGCCTTATTGATGGCTACAGGAATGGGCCCATGATGTCACTGTGAATCATCCCAAGAGGTGAAGAAGCTCTTTGTGCCTTCCCTTTGTCAAAATTTTTCTCCGGATGATTGCCAAGAATACATCCTTGACGTACACCGCTTGTGAATTTAATAGTGGGCAATCCTTCTACCATGTTTTCTTCTCTGAGCTGATGCAAGTACTTATATTTTAGATGGCCAAATATTTCATGCCATAACCTACTGATATCATTAGATTGTGATAGAAATATAGTGCTAATAGATTTAGGAACAAAGTGGGGGAAGAAATACAAATGAGAACCGTGATTTGCAATTCCATGTGCAAGTTGTGAGCCCATGGAAATGTCGATAATCACTGTGGAGTCCAGAGTGAACTCAACCTTCCTTCTAGAGCTAGAATGTGTGATCTGATATATCAAGAGAAGATTTTTGTATAGCGAGGGAAGATGAAGCAAATTTGTGAAGTAGCCCCCTTCAAGGTCTACAATTCCTTCTCCATACACCTTTGTGGGTGTGGCATCTCCCAAGTAAATTGGGGATCTGGTGCTTTCTTCGATGGAGTAAAATTCATCTTTTGATGCAGCCATATGGTTCGATGCACCTGAATCAAGGATCCAAGCTAATGGAGTGGATGTGACAGCCATTAAAGCATGACCATCTTGTGCTCTCCCTCTCCCATCTCCCGTTCTATTATCATCCTTCTTCTTTGCATTCTCGGGCACGGTGAGATTGTGCTGCTGCAATTGCTTAGCCATCTCATTAATTGTTTTCCTCATGCAATTTTCTTCGGGATGAAAACATTTGAAACGGTAGCTACAAAGTGTACTTTCCTTCTTCTTCTTACCCTTAGGCAAAGAAGAGCTCTTTGAATATTGTACGGGTCTCTCCTTCTTCGATTCATTAAACTTACCCTTCCCTTTTAGCTTGTCTCTTCCACCGCTCTTTGGAGAATCAGTAGCTGCAAGTGCTTGGTTATTTGAAAGCTTGATAGCACCCATTTGGACCAACTTATATTTTTCTTGAGTCAATGCTGCAATGAAGTCATTTAATGGAGCCATTTTCCATTTCCTGAGTCAATTTAGATGCTTGAAAAGACGATACAATATGGAATATTCAGGGCCTAATTTTGAGGGAATCGAAAGGATGAGTTGATATTCCTCTTTCTTGACTCCACATGCATCAAGTTCAATGAGGAGGGATTTAAAATTGGTGAAGTGTTCTTGCAGGTTGCTGAAATGAGTTGGACTGAGGGATATGAGTTCATTCTCCAATTGATGCACTCTCATTTCATCCTACTTGCCGAATAGTCCTTCCAATGTGTTCCAGACCTCATCGGGAGTAGTGGCTCCGCTGACATGAAAGAGGAGTTCTTTGGAAATTGATAGGAATATAAACCCAATTGCTTCATCTAATTTATTGAAATACTTGATCTTCTCTGCTGCAAAATTCGGTTCAGTTTCTGTTCCCATTTCTACCCTATAAAGCCCTTTGCTTTGGAGGAGCAGAGTAATCTTTGTCTTCCATTCGAAGTAATTGAAAGGATTTAGAGCGAGTTTTGTGGGCTGAGAGAGATGATCCATTTCTACTTGTTGCACCTCCTGAGTATCTATACCTTCAAATAAAACCATGTACAATCCACTAGATTCGAACTAGCTGTGATACCATGTAGAATTCCTGCAGAAACTTCAATAGATCTAGAATTCTAGTTAAATTAAACACAAGTAATTTGTTGATATTAAAGAAAGGAGAGAAAGAATTTGCTCCGTAAAACCAATGTATTAAATTAATGAAAAATAATAATACATGAGCAACCAAACCTCTAATCCCAAAGGGAGGTGGTTATATAGAAATTGCCAAATCTAGAAAACTAGTAAAAAACTAGAAAAGGCTAAGAAAAGCTAAAGGGAGGCCTAAAATAGCAACAATAACTCAAGTCAACCTATTGCAACTATCAACCACGAGAAAAGCATGAGGATGGGTGCATTTCCCAAGGAAGTCAACTTTAAAACATGCTAAAATGGTTTGGGGGACCAAATCCCTTGATTTAAGGGGGAATCTTCATGTGGGGCACCAATCCTCAAATAACTCAGGTGGATGAGGTGTGGTTAGGTGTGAACATGCAATTAGATGTCTAAATGGTTTAGGAAAGTGATTGGACCAATATTTTCATAATATTAAGCCTTTAAAGGCAAAAAAAAAGGGAAAGTTGGTCCATCGAGCTAGTTTACCAAAAACCAAGTGTGAACATTATTTTTAGTGCATGTGGCTAAGTCAAGGATACTTAGGCTAAAAGATAAATGTATATATTAGGATTATATTCCAACTAATACAAGAAAAATAATCACAACTCCTTCCTTGCAATCTAACGGGTGTTAATGAAGACTATATTATAGATGTAAATAGTAAAATGCCAAAATGAAGCTCCAAGAGAGAGCGAAAATTTCCACATCAAAATGCATCCAAATTTGTCCAACAATTGTAGATATAAAATTCTCAAGGAGAGATATCAAAATCCAAGTGATGATTATTAGAATAAGGCTAGGCATCATATATTTATACATGATCTAAGGGCTAAAAAATAAAATAAAAATCCCCCCAATGCCTAAAACGTCTAGTAACCCACCAATGTTACAAGCCAACCATGATAGCTCATAAAATGAATTGAATAAGCCTTCTTAGGGCCACTCTAGGTTGACGTGGAAGCCTAGTAGGGAAACCTTGTGGCCTCATGTGCCAAGGATTAGAATCAGGGGGGGGGAATGGTGAGTAAGACGGGAATTCCCTCCAAATAATGCAAAACATTTCCAAACCCCAATTTAGGCTTTGTGGGCTCCAAATGGGTATCATGGGTCTCTAAATGGCACAAGATCAAGTTGATTCTCCATCATTTAGGGATAGAATATTATATATGCTATCCCATGTCTCCCTAGGAAATGCATAACCTCCTCTAAGCCCTATATTAGCTACCAAGTTTTGAGTACAATATGTAGTCGACTGGGCAATGTGGTCCAAGTGCATCATCATCTTTGTATAACTGGGGCACGAACAAGCATGTGGTAGTTTTGAAGAAGTCCATGGCATGGAAATAGATACTCTACATGGTTGGAGGCCCATGTCTCTCTATGCTCACCCTACAAATGCCATTGTGATCCTTTTGAGGGTTTTGGATCCCATATAGGGATACCAAATCCAAGATGAAAAACCCACCTGCAATCTTATATAAGATTTGATGTGTCTCCTCACCTTTTTTAATACAAAAATTCATTAGTGCAGTTGAGTAAGTAAGCTTGATAATCAAGGGTAAAAGTGCACACTTCATAGTGGGATGTCCTCCCAAATGGGGCTTTAGACATGCCCAAATGTTTCCTTCCTTGGAAAGAGAGGTTAATAAAGGACTCCATTAAGCGGTTTCAACCTCTAAGGGAATGACAAGCCCACAGTACATCCATCAAATGGCAGGTGTCATATGAAATAGTGATGGAATAGATTGGACAAAATAAGGGAGGCTCTAAGCCTCATTCCAAAGTACAAGGGTAGCTATGATGAAGGAGGCCCATACCTTAGTGTATGAATGTAAGGAGGAAGAAATTGTGGTACATGAGTTACCCTAGCCTTTGTCTAACCACCCCTTCCCACGTTCACCCACTTTTACAAGCCCTCAGGGTAAATGTGAAGCATAGTGATACTATGACATGACCCAACCTCCAATTTCTAGTTATGGAAGTGGGGCTGACACATCAACAACTTTACTGACACCCTTGAGAGACCACATACCACTCAAAACACTGAAAACCACCCCAAGTGGTCAATCCTTGAGCTGGACCCATTTTTTACTGACCTAGACCCATAATTGCACCCTTGACACTGCATCCATGCAATTATGAGGCTATAACCACACTCACAAGATCGCCTCCATGTGATTATGGCCCAAACGCTCTTTTGGGATCTCAACCACTTTTTTAGGCTAGTCTTTAGACCACTGCCTAGAACTTCCTATAACTTTCCAAAAGCATAAATAGGATGTTAATAATTATAATAATTTATAAATTGAATAAGAAATTAGCATAACCATGCCTAGCCATGACAGGAATTTCATCAAACATATAACAAACAAAGAAGCTATAGGTCATGAATGCATGTCTAATCTTAAGATTCAGAACTTCATCTGATAATCACCAAGAAGGTATAATTCCCTCCCATAATAGTTGCAATAACACTTGTTAGCCCATGCATTCATCACCCATTCATTATCATATCAATTCATGAACAAGATCCAAAGTTAGGAAACATGTAGAACTCTACTTATAACTAACATATAACTAGAATATTAACCATGAAATAAAAAACATCAAATCAACATAATATCAAGTACAAGTGCTCATATATTGTAAAAGGAAAATAACTTTTATTAACATATATAAAATCCAACCAAGTCGAGGACTTCCACATACCACTTGACTGTAAATTGGGCTGAACCAATTCTTTCTTTTAGCGAGTCATCCCTGTGCCATATTCCATGCATGGATGTGGTATCTCATGGGATAAACCAAGGTATATATAGCTAAGGTAATCTCAAGGTTTAACCACCTCCACCCTCAAGCTATCATGACTTCACCTAAACTGATCTTAAGATCACAAAACCAAATTAAGCTTGGATGCCTCAAAATTTATTCACCATATCTTGAGGAATTTTTTTGTCTCCACCAACTTGTTGAGGGCTTCCTAGATAAAACCATCTCCACCCCAAACCCTTGGGAGTTTTCCTAAGACCACCTCACCCGATTCCAAAACCTTCTAGCAATCCAAAGCTCAACCAGAAATGAATCCCATCACCCCATGGCTATCTAGGAAATGGAAAGACAAATCAAAAACCACTATCAAACCAAACAAAACCCACACTAACGGCAGCAAATTAACCAAATAAACAAATGCATGTACCATGCATTCACGCCTCAGCTAGGAAATCACACATGCAACATGATACCTAATCTTCATGTTGAAGTCATTGATCCAACCTTCTCTTTGCTTTCCTTCGTTTTCTTTGGCTTGTTCTTTGCTTTCATTTATTTACTTTACTTGCTTGCTTGCTTCCTCCTCTTCGACCTCTCTCTCTCTCTCACACTTGACCCAAGCTAAAACTGATTTGTTTTTTCAAAAGTTGTCAACTAGTTCTTTGATTCTTTTTTATTATTGATGTCCCTACTTTCTTCATTTTCCTTCGTTTTTCCTTTAATTTCCTTAGCATGAAAATATGTGTCTCTTCACCTTCCTTTTCTCCTATTTTCCTTTATTTTCATAACTAAAAGTCAATTATTTCCTCTTTACCTTTGGAAATTTCCATAATCATAAATAAACTAAAAGTGATGCCCACTATAATGCTTTCCCAACATTCAACCTTGAATATGTGTGTCGTGACCTTGGTCTTTTTTGCCTTTATTAACCTTTATTACATGAAACTTTAACCGGGGGTTGTTACAAACTCCTCCCCCTTAATGGAACACTGTCCCCGGTTTTCTATGACACACATGACCAGAAAACTGTTGAAACAAGACATATTTCCTATTGAGCTTTATAACATAGCTCGATAGAAAGAAAAAAAAAAACCACTTATTGGATCTTTATAACACAACACATCACAGTACTTACAAACATATATACATATATCAAAACCTCATTTTATTGAACTAACAAATTATGAAGGATACAAAACCTGCATCTGATTAGCCATCTCCCATGTAGCTTCATCAGGCCCAACATTAGAGATATTTTGAGGTTTAAAATGGTCCTCAAAACAAAAATGTACAACCAAAATCAACTTTATAAGAACCAATACGATTCAAGATGATGACGTCAACCATGGGGGATGACTCACCATTTTTAGAGTAAAAAGGTAAAAAATAAAAAAATAAAAATAAAAACTACTTTTTCAACTTGTAGTTTCAACTTATCTCCCTATGGTTTTAAACAAATTTAGAGTAGGGTCACTTGTTGGATACACAATTTAATTCTTCATCCAAGGAGTATCCATGTTGCATACTTTCAATGGACCCTGTTTGATTTGAATTTAAACAGGAATGCAACAAATTACAGATATAACCATAAATATAGAGATGCAACAAAAATAACACTTCATTTCATTACTATCAAATACTGAAGTATGCTTACAAACTGAATGGAAATAAGACTAGCTCAGGCAATGGTAGCTTATCTCTGAGAAGAGATGTGGTGGCTACATGCCTCTGAAGTATGTTACAATGAGTCTCAAAGGCCTATTTATTATTGATAAACAATGGAAAATCCTAAACATCCAAAAACCTAACCCTAGGAGATGAAGCACCAAAGTATGGGCCCTGTTTGGGTAAATTGGTACATCAAATTCCCGGGGTCGTAACTTTGGCATACGAGCTCCGTTTGAGATGTACAATACCTAGTTAGAAATATCTATCCGAGAACTTGGGGGCTTCACTAGGGGAGAAATATCATACCATGTGGGTTCATATTGGGGGATATATAGGGAAAAATGACATAATATATTGGGGGATATATAGGGGGTAGAGGGTTTTTGTATTGGAAGGTATAAAAAAAGTAGGCCAAAGTTAATGAAAAAATATGAAGGGGTATAAAAAATGTTAATGAAAAAATGGATACTTACAATATCTAGTGAAAGTAGGGGCATTTAAATTGGGAAGGTGCAATGGGTTCGTTTTGGTCGGGGGTTAAATTATGTGTTTTTTAGAGGTATTTTCCAATATGTAGTCAAATTAAGGGTATTGTTTAACATGCCATGAACGCATGTGATACGTTAGAAGTTCACTGAGTGAAGCCCCCATGTTCGAGCCCTACAACTTTTGAGTGGCTAATATTATTCCATGACCTATGTTGGCCCCTGTTTTCCCCAAAAAAAATGTGATTTAGGGCCTCAAAACGGTTGCGGAAGTTTAGGACCCGAAAAACCGCCAAAAAATAGTAAATTGTGCTACAAATAAGGAAACTGGAAAACTGAAAGAAACAATGGTGGGGTCCAAGTGGAATAGGCGGGTGGCCACAAATATCCACATGGATCACTATTACACGAAAAATAGAAATACATGAAAAAACGTGATTGCAATCAAAATTTTCATGTATTTCTTACTTTTCATGTAGCAGGGTCCATTGAAATTATGCAACATGGGTTCTCCTTGGATGAGGAATTAAATTTTGCATCCAACGAATGCTCCCACTTGAAATTTGACAAAAATCGTAGGGAAATAAGTTGAAAAAGTGGTTTTTTTCTTTTGTCCCTTAAAATTTGATGATGTAATATAATCTTATTTTATTATTTCCACTATTATTTTATAATATTCCATAGGAGTCCCATTTTAAATATAAAAATTTCTCTAATGAAGTTCTTCCTTTGCACTTTAACTTTCTCTATTGCTTGGTTCCAGAGCATGAATTATTTCCACTGCTATATGCACTGAGGTTCTGGTTGGAATTTTTCCTCTGGATCCACTTGCAATATAGACCAGTCAATCACATTATCAACATCTTGTGCATATCTCTTAAGTAATGAAACATGGAAAACATCATGTACTTTCACTATCGGAGGCGGTGAAAATCGGTAGTCCACTGCTTCAATCCTCTCAAGGATCTCAAAAGGCCCGCAATACCAAGGTGCCATCTTGGAACATGATACAATCCTACAGTAGCTCCTATTAGGCTTGATGCGTGAGTACACATGCTTCCCAACCTAAAACTATTTGAATTCTCTATGTTGATCTGCATAACTCTTCTACATGTCATGTGCTACCTTCAAATTCTTCTTAATAACCTGCATTTCTTGTTCCATCTCTGCCAACATATCCGGTTTGATCAGCACCCTTTTCATTGAATTACTCCAACTGATAGGAGTATTACAACTCTACCCATAGAGAACCTCAAATGGACTCATCTTCAAGAATTCTTGATACCCATTATTATATGAAAACTCTACCTGTGGAAGATACTCTTCCCACTTCCTTTGTTGATGCATAACATACAACATCAACATGTCCTCAAGAATCATGTTGATCCTCTCTACCTATTCATCAGTTTAGGGATGATAACTTGTACTGAAATCTAAATTTGTCCCCAAAACTGCAAACAACTCCTTCCAAAACCTAGAAGTGAACTTGGCATCTCTATCTGATATGATCTTCTTAGGAACACCATGCAATCTCATATCTCTCTGATAAAGTTTCGAGATACCTCACTAGCTAAATCCGTATGCTTAACTGCAATGAAGTGAGCTACCTTACTCAAACTATCAACCACAACCTTGATGGAATCATGCTACTTCGATGTCCTTGGAAAACCTGTAATGAAGTCCATTGAAATGAACTCCCATTTCCACTCTAGAATTGGAATCAGTTGTAGCAAACTAGTTGGATTCTTACACTCTACTTTTACCTGTTGACAGTCCAAACATCTCGCAACAAACTTAGCCACCTCTTTCTTCAATTTCATCCACTGATATGAATTCTTAACTGTTTTCAATGTCTTCTGATATCTGAGGTGACCTGAATATGACTTGACGTGAAACTCGCTTAATATAAGCTTCTTGAGCTCACTGTCATCTGGCACATAAATCCTATTCTTGAATATGACCAATCCATATTCTGTGAGGTGATACTCATCATCCTTATCACCTTCACTATGTTTTTGTATCCTATGGTCTAGTTGTTGGTACTTGTCATCATGCTACCATGCATGCAAGATCCACTCTTGCAAGTCTATCCCATAAATAATCACTGCTACAATATGATTCACCTGCACTCTTCTGCTAAGAGAATCTGCAACCCTTTACTCCTTTCCCTTAATGAACCTGATCTCGAAGTCAAACTCACTCAGAGTAGCCAACCATCTAGCTTTCCTAGCGTTTAGATTGGGTTGGTCAAATAAGTACCTCAGTCCACTATGATCACTCATCAGAATAAACCACCTGCCAAGTATATAATGTATCCACATCTGCAATGCATGAATGATAGTTTCCAACTTAAGATTGTGAGTCACATTGTTCTTCTCCTACTCATTCAACATCCTTGACTCATAGCATACCACATGTCCTTCCTACATCAGGACTCCACCAAGTCCTCTCTTGCAAATATTTGTACATACCACAAACTACTTATCAAGAATTCAACCTTCAACACTGGAGCATTTGTAAGAAAATTCTTCAATTATTCAAGACTAGTTGAACACTCCTCATTCCATTCAAATTTCTTCCCTTTTCTCTGCAAATATGTAATAAGATAAGTAATATATGAGAAGTTCTCAATGAATCTCCTGTAGTAACCTGCTATTCCCATGAATGATCTGACCTCATCCACATTCCTAAGAGTTGGCCACTCCATGATGGCTCTAATCTTTTCCAGGTCCACTGCTATACCTTCCTTGAAAAAAACATGCCCAAAGTAATGAAGTTCAGTTTGAAAGAAATTACACTTGCTAAGCTTGGCATACAACTCATGCTCTCTCAACAATATCAGTATTTCCGCTAAGTGCTCCACATGATCTTCCTCATTCTTAGAATATATCAATATATCATCAATGAACACTATCACAAATTTATGCAGATAAGGATGCAACACACTATTCATCAAACACGTGAAACTAGTTGGAGAATCAGTAAGACCAAAAGGAACCACCACAAACTCATAATTCCCATACCTGGTACAAAATATGGTCTTATATATGTCCTATTCTTTGATACATACCTGATGATATCCTGATCTAAAGTCAAGCTTTGAGAACAAAATTGCTCCCTTCAACTGATCAAACAAGTTCTCCTCGGGATTATAGAGAATTGATTAAAAACCAAAATTAGTTTTTCTTTTCCTTTAATTAACCTTTACTCCTTATATAATATTAAGGGTTATTATTAAATAGATTGGATTATTTAACAAAATAAATAGCTATTCTTCAAAAAAATTATACTTTGATATTATGATATAATATTAAACCTTTAAATAAATACAAATAAAAAATTAATTTATAAATATTAAGTTAACTAAATAAGCTAGTTATTCTTCTAACAAATTATTAATTATTTATTCCATACACTTTAATAATTAATTTAATAATTGAGCCTTTGAATAAAATAAATATAAATAGTAAATATATTTTTTCCAAATGGTTAGTAGTTGAAATGATTCAAGTTATAATAAAACTTTATTATTTAGATTCCATTATAACCTTTATCTATATTCAATTAATAATTAAAATAATAAAATAACTAACTTATTAATTATCTAAACTAATTCTCCATATCCTTGTCCCTATCCTTTGGTCAAGTCTAGTCAAATATAGACATTTCCTGGTCTATTATAGTTGTTTCTAGTCGAATATAGTTGTTGGACGACCTTCTCTCTCTCTATTTAACATGTAGCCATGATCTGGTTCCTTCAACTTGTCCTGATGATGAACCACACTTTTTGGTTCAAAACGTGTTGAAAATTGATTGATAATGTGATTTACGCTGAAACCCCTATCATATATTTGTTATGGATCACAGAAGCCTCAATTTTAAAAGTCATCAATCCTCGACAATGGATACCTATTCTTGATAGTCACTTTGTTCAACTTCCTGTAATCAATACACAACCTTAGAGTATTGTCCTTCTTCACAAACAAAATTGGTGCACCCCAAGGAGATACAATTGAACGAATGTATCCCTTATCAAGAATTTCCTTAAGCTACAACTTCAATTCCACTAACTTTGGAGTGCTCATCCTGTAAGGTGCCTTTAATGCTAGTGTTTCTCCTAGTACCAACTCAATAGATAAATCAACTTCCCTATGATGCGGTAACTCTAAAAGCTCTACAGGAAACACATCCTGAAATTGTTACAAAATTGGATACCTCTTCAAAAATTCATCATCCTCAACATACTTCCCCTTGTCACCAGAAACATTCACTATAAATACTACATGCCCTTTCCTACAACTGTTGCTTAGCTTGCATAGTTGTAACCATTTTCATTGATGTATGATTCTTCTTTCCCTTCAATATCCTCTTCTCTCCATCATCGTCCAAGCACTCAATATCCTTCTCGTAAAATTCAACCAGAGTCCTAGGAAGGTGCAATCAATCCATGCCCAAAAGCATGGTGTATGAACCCAGTGGAAGCACATTTATATGTGCTAATGTGGGGATACCATTCAAATCAAATGCACAAGCTCTCACCCAATTATGAACTCTTTTCTTGGTTCTTGTAGCCAACTGAAAAAACCAAGACTCTGCATGCACTTCTTTACTCAAGCCACACTTATCCACCAGGATAGGACTAACATAACCATAATTAGATTGAGGATCAATTAAACTGGAAACAAATCGATCATCAAGCTTACCTTCCATCTCAATAATGGATGCCTGATGATCCACCTCCTTGTTATCAAATGTTGCATAAATCCAGTAAATTCTTTGACCAACATTCTCAACTATTTGTGCCTCTTGAGCATTATATATATGAGGTCAGCCATCTTGGTACAACGAGCAATCCATCTTATGATGATCCTTGCCACAAATCCAACACTACAATGGTTCTCTACCACTATCTTTATTATGCTACTCTTCAGGATGAGATCCATGTCCCTTCTCAACTACATTGAAATTCTTGTAAGGAGCCACATTTTCATTCTCACCTGTATCTTGAGGTATTTCCCACTTTGGAGGCCATTTTCCCTCGATCTTGTCACTACCTTTCTAATCATGCTTAGGGTAGTTATTTCACTTCGACTTCTCATAACAATGCTTCAACTTCCTAATGACTTCCTCTAGCAATCGAGGCCCAACATACTTAATCCAATCATTTGAATGTTAATGGAAATCCACTAGTGAACCTTTGAACATTCGTCTTCTCATCCTTGAGGTAAGGCATATACCTCAATAGACCCAAAAACTTAGTCGTATACTCTTTATATATCATGGAATCCATCTTCAACTCAAATAACTCCTTATCATTTCCATCATAATATCTCTTGGACAAATACTTTTTTTTTAAGAGTCTCTTAAACTCATGCCAACTCAACTCCTCTACCTTGATGCCTCTTACATGCTTCACATCCCCACCAGATATCTTCCTTTCCCTTAAGACTGAAAATACTATCTTGGCTTTCATATTATATGTATAATCATGCAAATCAAAGAACTTATTCATCCCATATAGCCTTTCTTCTGCATCTTCTGGTTTCCTCAGCTCTCCATCAAATGTAGGAGGCCTAGCTTTCTTAAAATCATATGGAAATTACCCCCTCTCACTCCTCCTGTAAGGATGATATCGATGATGACCATGATGTCTATCTGAACTGGAACTAGAATATAATCCATAACCACTACCTCTCTTTTCAAGTGTATTCATCCATTTAACACCTCTAACTGTTTCATCCCTATCTAACTTGTGCCCTGATTGAGACCTACCACCATATTCCCCATTAGTCCTTTCTTGTTGTCCATAACTAATCCTTGGTTTCCCCTATCTCTACAAATGTGATAAAATCTAAAGGATGACCACATTGACATCAACTTGATTTTCCTGAGCTCTGGCAAGTCTTTCCTGTCACTGAATTATCCTGTCATTATATTCCTTGCAACTTTTGATTTCTACCTTCAAACGTCTCAATGTATTTTATATGTCATGAGAGTTCTCTTCTCCTTGCTATTCATCTGATCTATAAGGAGAGTCACGTGAAATTTAATCCACCATTTTTCTCGTCATCTTTGATCTTCTTCTTCCTACAAACATACCATGTTTGATAAACTAAATATAAATATAAACAAAACCATACCTTAGCGAAGTTCAGGAGAGGTTATCTCATTTGCAGAAATTAGTCTAGATTAGCACAATATACATGTATATATATACATAGTGACATCATCCTATCAACATCTCACACCATGCATGATAACTCAAACATTAACACTGACTACATGCATGAAAACCATAGGAACTTCAATGCATACACAACAAATGCATCTATCCCATCCAATCCAAGTGTTTGAACTTGGAAGCTCTGATACCAATTTGTAACTATCCCTTCCCACATTTATTTGCTTTAACAAGCCCTTCGGGTAAATTTGAAGCAGAGTGCTACTATGACATGACCCGAACTCCAATTTCTAGTTATGGAAGTGGGACCGAAAAACCAATAACTTTACTGACACCCCTCATAGACCATAGAACACTCAGAAGGTTGCAAACCACCATAGGTGGTCAATCCTTGAGCTAGACCCCTTTTTCACTGACCTAGACCCATAACCTCACCCTTGATATTGCATCCACGTGGTTATGAGGCTATAATCATACTCACAAGCTTGCCTCCATGCAGTTAAGGCCCAAAAGCTCCAGTTCTGTGCTTGCGGTTTTGGGATTTGAGACACTTTTTTAGGCTAGTCTCTAGACCACTGCCCATAACTGCCTGTAACTTTCTAGAAGAATAAATAATATGTTAATAATTCTAATCATTCAAAACTTGACCTAATCATGACTAACCAGGGCATGCATTTCTTTAAACCTATGACAAACATATAATCTACAGGTCATGTATGCATATCTGATCTTAAGAGTCAGAACTTCATCTGAGAATCATCAAGAAGGTCTAATGCCGTCTCATAATAGCTGCAGTAACACTTGTTATTCCATGCATTCATCAACCAATCATTAGCATATCAATTCATGAAAAAGATCCATAGCTAGAACATATTATAGAACCATGCTTATAACCATCATATAACTAGAATATTAACCATAACAGAACATCCATCAAATCAACATAATATCAAGTACAATTTTTCATGGATTACAATAGGAAAATAGCTCTTATTAACATATACAAAGGCAACTAATCAAGGACTTCCATGTACCATGTGACTGTAGATTGGCTGAACTAAATCTTTCTTTCAACCAATCACCCTCGTACCATATTCCAACCATGAATGTGGGATCTCATGGGATAAACCAAGACATAAACAACCAAGAGAATATATAGGTTAATCCACTTCCACCCTCAAGATTCCATGATCTCATCTAAACAGGTCCTAAGATCAAAAAACCAAACCAAGCTTGGATGCCTCTAAATTTATTCACCATACCTTGAGGAATTGGTTTGTCTCTACCCACCTTTCAAAGGATTCCTAGAGAAAACCATCTCCATCCCCAACCCCTGGGAATTTTCCTGAGATCACCTCACTCAGTTCCAAAACCTTCCGGCAATCCAAAGCTCAAGTAGAAATGAATCCCATCACGCCATGGCTGTCCAAGAAATAGAAAGGCAAAGCTAAAACCACTTTCAAACTAGGAAAAACCCATGCCAATGACATCAAATAAACCAAATAAATAAATGCATGTACCATGCATTCATACCTCATCTAGGAAATAACGCATACACCCTGTTACTTGCAAAATCTTCCTGTTAAAGCCACTGATCCAATCTTCTCCTTGCTTTCCTTCACTTTCCTTGGCTTATTATTTTCTTTCCTTGATTTCCTTCACTTTCCTTGGGTTATTATTTTCTTTCCTTGATTTCCTTTACTTGCTTGCTTGCTTCCTCCTCTTGGAGTTCTCTCTCTCTTTCTCACTTGACCCAAGCTAAAACTGAAAAAAGTTGTGCAAAAGTTGTGAACTAGTTCTTTGATGCCTTTCTATTATTGATGTCTCTATTTTCTTCATTTCTCTTCATTTTTCATTTAATTTCCTTATGCAGATATGTGTATCTTCAGCTTCCTTTTCTCTTATATTCCTTTATTTTCATAAATAAAATCCAATTATTACCTCTTTGCCTTTGCCAATTTCCATAGCCATAAATAAACCAAAAGTGATGCCCACTATAGTGCTTTCCCAACATTCAAATTGAAATATGTGCCCCATGACCTTGGTCTTATTTTTCCTTTATTAACCTTTATTACATGAAACTTTAACCTAGGGTTGTTACACTTTGTTTTTCCACCCTTCTTCATATTCCTTTTTCCTTTTATTGATTTTTCTTGATTTTACTGCTCAGGGCTGAAGGGGATGAGAGCATGATGTGTAGGATGCAGCAGTGGATAGCCCCTAAGGTAGGGAAACTCATCAGACACTATGGGTTGGGACAATCATGGGTTCCTTAATGATGGGAGGGGCACTCATAGGGGCCCTGGGAACCAAAGAGATGACCATAATGATAAGGGGTAGAACTCATGTTTGGTTTTTCCCACATGCTAAATTTTATTGTCCCAACCATATTTTTCATTTTCCGGTACATTTCCTATTATATGTGGAAATGCTATGCTTTTATCTTTTGTTTTAGCTGCGTCATTTTGGGCCTGACCCAAGGTGTGGACAAGGGGAGGGGGAGGCTAACACCTTGTTGACCCGATGGAAAAATGTTGACCCAAATGGGGAAAATGTTAAAAGGGCATGTAATGAGTGGAGGGAAGTGCAATATATGGTATCAGGAAGTGGGACCATGCAACCAAAATTAGGGCTTCCCATGTAGTGTCACTCCTAAATTTAATGGCCAATAAAGGAGATCCCACAGGACTAGGATACAAGATTAACCTCAAAAGCTAAGGTAAGGAAACAAGAGTACAACCCAAACCTTTCTTTCCACCAAATCCCCCCACTAATCCATGCCTAGATGTACCCAAGAAAAGAAATCATAAACACCCAATTACATAATGAAAAATCATACCTTCAGGGTTGGACGACCCACCTTCAAACATACGATCATGACAAATGAAGGAAGGCACATAATGGTTGGCTCAAGTGGTGGAGAATGGTAGCACATCGAGCTAACAAGTGGATGAAAGGGGTTGTTGGGTGTTGGAAGAAGACAAATGTGGGAGAAAAAATATCCTATAGGGGTCACCCATAGGTGGTGGGCAACAATATCATATTTTTGTTCGTCTACATAATGATTTGCCTTAAATTGTTAACCGAAAAAAGGTTTCTTGTTGCAAAATCTCCTATTGAGTCAAGTAACTCTCTTGCAAATTTATGATCATCATGTTTAGAACTATCACATATCAATGTCTATCATCTTAGAGGTTCTTAAATTTGATCTAAGTTTCTCCTTATTGCTTTCCCTTTAATAATTTCCCTCCTTTTAGGGTTGAAGAAGGAATATGTGGAAGGAATGTCCTCCATTTCAATCTATGATAAATAATATACCATAATAGTATCTTGGGGTATATCCCCATGGATGGAGGCCAATGGAGTTTTGGATAGAACTCCCAAGGTAACAATGTTGATTTTTTTCTTCTTTTTGAGTACTTGTAGTATGGGAGCCCAATTCCTAACCTATTTGTCAAAGAGCTAAAATTGTGTTGTGGATAGTGATAGAAGGACTAGGAGGCACTTTCCCTTTTCCTTGAGATTAAGCTTCTTTAATTTTTTTTGTTTGGGTTTTCTCAAATTGATCCCATTCCTCTTGTATCATTTTCTCTTCAACTTCTAACAATACATATATAACAACATCTATGACTTTATCAACTACTACTTATGGATATTAAGAATCTTTCTATGTCATTGTCTAGTAATTAGTACTCTTTTGAGGGGTCATTGTTTTGTTGGATTTAAGCACTGTAGACTTGTGGGTCTCTTCAAAATTTGGGACAAAATATGAAGTCCCAATTTATTTTGTTTATTCTAAGTTACATTCATGGAGGATGGAAGGAAGACATTTTTTCCTAGTGTTATGAAGAAACTTAGGAAATCAACAAGTAACTCCTTGTGAATTTGTTGAATTCTTTGTAAAACTTCAAAATAAGAATCTGGTAGCATTGTGAGCATCCCAAGCTAGCTGAGATAAGGGTTGACGGGGGATGTAAGTTTATTGGTTGGATGCTTTTGGTACCTTAGCTTTGGGAGGACCTAGAGGGTACCTAAATACCCATCAAGGTAATAAGACTCTTGGAGCCACAGTGACATGAGCATATCTAACCGGTCGAGATGGACACCCTAGAGTTGGTGGCACAACCCGAGAGGTTGCAGGTGAAAATAAGGGGGTGCACCACTTGTGTGTGGGTTGATGGGGGTTGTGAGCCTATTGGCTGGAGGATAAGGAGTTTGGTAACTTCACCCTTTTGCATTTGGTATGATGCATGCACCGATCTCGAGAGGTCGATGTTGAGTGGAGTCATGTGTTGTTTTTCCATGACATTGGTTTCTGGGATAAAGTCTTAAATCACTAACGCTACCAAACTAAAGATTACAATGAAATTACTTTGCACAGCAAAATATAAACAATAGTAAATCTACTAGTGCACAAAATATAGACACTTTTTACAATTTTGTACAATAACCCAACTTCATTATATTAATCAACCTGAATAATATGACATAGACTCTCATATTACGGATAATGGCCCTCATACATCCACTAGTACAAGAATACAAAACCGGGGCTTGGTGTCAATCCAACGACAACCAATCTACCCTCAACAAGATACTCAGACCATCTGGTTGATGAAGTCAACTTCACATCTCCCCTCGGTCATACCCTGTACCTGCGCTGTCCTTTGGCTCCCAATCTACAACACTTGCCTTTATCAATGCTCCAAGTCATTATGGCCATTGAACCTCAGCTATCAAATCTGCTCACTAGTTGTGCCTTAGTCCATAAAGGGCATAACACATCAAGACTCATGCCGAGTTGTTCACAACTCCATTTGTGAGAAACTCTCAATCTTCCCACTACTTCTCCTCAGCTACTCATGGACTTCATCCCATTATGGTCTTCCTACGTTGCTCCAATGAAGACTAAAATAGGGCATGGAGGGTTGCCACCTATCAATACAATATTTTCATCTCCCACAATGAACATGGGTTAGGAGGACAACCAATCATCTATTGTAGAAGTCCTTCTCCACACAAAAGTCTAGGGATGCTCAATTGTTCCCCTGGATCATCAAACCTTGAGCTCAACGACTGCCACTCTAGCAACCACCTAAGTCCATGAAGATGGTGCACATCGGGCTCCAACTTGGGAACTATCACGTTGTCCTCCAACGAACCATAAATGCCAAATCCGTGTCCACACTTGGTCCACTCTCACGCTTCCCTCCTACAAACCATGAGTGACCAATACTTTTTGTATCATTTTCTCCTAGTTAGGGCATCCAACACCTATGAAGCCCTTCCTCTTAGCTTCCAACAGACTTCTCCTAGGACACCCATTCACTTGCAAGTCACATCAACTCAAGAGGATGACCATACATGTTCTGTAACCTTCTACTACTCCTCTTGACATGACACATAAGTTGTGGATGTGACTGCTTCTTAGGATGTCCACAACTTTCCTAATTTGGGACTTCCATCTAACTATCATACCTCCATCAATCAAGAAGACATCTTGCAACCATATTGTTGCTGCCCTCTTTCCCTTGAGTTCTATGCATCTACAATTCTGGTTTGGGCACAATTAACAACCCTCAACCCTTAACAACCCTCAACCCTTACTCCAAACCTGTGTTTCCTCCTCCAACAAGTCAAATCTCTTCGTTGTCCAATCTAGGCTTCTTGTGCATTATTTTGGGCCTTTGAAAAGCTTCACAAGACACCCTACAACAATCTTGTCACTCCGACAATTTATGTTTTCCCCCAAAAAAAAAGGAAGAAGGATTTGTTTAGGTTGTGACCTCTTTGATATGACTGTGCTTAGTGAGGAGACCCTCCTAAGGGCTCGCATGCCTCCAAACACACCACCTTGCATGTTGTTTTAGAATCTCATTTTCCTGTGGCTCAAACAGAGATTCCACACACCAAAAAATAGCATAGAACAACCCTAAACATACCTTGTTTATTGTATCCTAATCTGGCATATGAGACACACAAACTAGCCCTTGAACACTGCCCTTAAGTCACCTCTCAACTACCTTAGATTTGTGGCCTACTCCATAGATAAATCCGCACCAAAATCATAGAGATACCCTCTTCAAAATGCGAATGCCTTGTGTCCTTTATCTTGCCTTAGATCTACATCAAAATTGTAAAGCTAATTTATGAGTGAATGCACTTCAGATTTTTTTAAATGCCTCACACTTGACCTATATTTATATGCATCAAGTGGCTCCAACAAATTTTTCTTTGAGCACCACTTTGATCTCAAGCCGACTTGCCCAACTAGACAAATTAATCCATCATCTCTTCAAAATCATATCTCAACTTCTACAACTCGGATTTTGATGATTTTTATTACATTGGATTCTCCTCACCATCCTCTATCATCTCCACCCATTGCATATAGAAATATCTCAATGGTTTTGGCCCAAACATCGATGGGTGAAAACCCCCAACCTTGGGTTTCAAGCGCACAAGCCCACTTGTGGAGATCCTTCCTCCAGCCTCTCGATCCTCAAAGCTTGGAGTACTTCCCAAGCTACAAAAATAAACACTCCCTCTTAGCGAGGGAGGTACTTCCAAGACTAGGAAGTAACACATCATCAACACTGGTGACACTATCCCATTTGACATCCATCACTACAGCATACCCTGTAGAATGAACTCAACAATATCGGTAGTGCCTCTGCCTCATCACATATGAACCTGAAGGTCCCAAACCTCCATAGGGTTTCTCCCTATGAGGCTAGGCTCCCTCTAAGCCTACATGATCTCCATTGGCTTAGTCCTGCAAGCAATCATCCTCCTGGATCAAATACAACTCATGCAAATCCCTCCAATCTCGAATATGCAACATCATGATCTGATTAAGACTCTATCCTTCCAATATCCAGTCCATCACATGAAGCAATCTCAATCATGCTAACCTCATCCATGCCAAAATAATCCTCAAGTTGTCCCAACGATCCATGGAAAATCATAGGATTACTACAACAAATTGTTGTTCTCTATGCTCACCACTAATCCACCAAAACTCCCATCTAATCTCGCTACCAAGCCATTCAAGACCATATTTCCATGTCTTCAACTAAACCCTCTACTCCATGATCTAGACCCAGTTCCCTCTGAGTTGCTTCTTTATGCACACTCTGATTCACTGGCCCTTCAAAGTATCTCTGATACCATGTTGTTTTTCCATGACCTTGGTGTGTTAGATGGAATCTTAAATCACTGACTTTACCAAACCAAATATCACAATGAAACTACTTTCCACAATAGAACATAAAAAAAAAAAAGTAAATCTACTAGTGCAAAAAAATATAGACAACTTTTTATAATTATGTACAATAACCCACCTTTGTTATATTAATCAACCTAAATAACACAATAGTCTAGGGCTCTCATACTAGGGATAATGGCCCTCATATATCCACAAGTACATGAATACAAACTGGGGCTTGGTGTCAATCCATCGACAACCAATCTACCCTCAACAAGATACTCTAACCATTTGGATGATGTAGTTGTCTTCACAACTCCCCTCAGTCATACCTTGTACTTGCCCGGTCCTTCGGCTCCCGATCTGCAACACTTGTCTCTATCAACGCTCCAAGTCCTTCTGACCACTGAACCTCGACTATCCAATCTGCTCACTAGTTGTGCCTTAGTCCATCAAGGGCACAACACATTGAGACTCATGTTGAGTTGTTCACAACTCCATTTGTGAATAACTCTCAATCTACCCACTGTTGCTCCTTAGCTACATAGGGACTTCAAACCACTATGGTCTTCCTGTGCTACTCCAATGAAGACCAACATAAGACACGGAGGGCTCTCACCTATCACTACAAGATGTTCATCACCCACAATGAACATGGGCTAGGAGGACTTCCCATCTTCTGTTGTAGAAGTCCTTCTCCACACACAAGTCTAGGGTTTCTCAATTGCTCCTTTGGATTATCAAACCTTGAGTTCAACAACTTCCACTCTAGGAACCACCTAAGTCCCTGAAGATGGTGTACACCGAGCTCCAACTTGGGCAACATCACGCTATCCTCTGACATACCATAAATGCCCAATCCTTGTCCACACGTGGTCCACTCTCGCGCTTCCCTCCTACAAACCATGAGTGGCCAATCCTTCTTGTAGAATTTCCTCCTAGTTAGGGCATCCAACACCTATGAAGCCCTTCCTCTTGGCTACCAACAAACTTCTCCTAGGGCACCCATTCACCTGCAAGTCACATCAACTCAAGAGGACGACCATACTTGTTATGCAACTTTTTGCTACTCCTCTTGACATGACACATAAGTTGTTGATATGACTACTCCTTAGGATGTCCAGTACTATCCTAATCTAGGACTACCATCTAACTAGCATACCTCCACCAATCGAGAATACATTCTGCAACCATACTATTGTTTCCCTCTTGCCCTTTATTTTTGTGCATCTGTAAGTGTGGTTAGGGCACACTTAACAACCCTCAACCATTTCTCCAAACCTATGTGTCCTCGTCCAACAAATTGAATCCCTTTGTTTTCCAATCTAGGCTTGTTTTGCACTATTTTGGGCCTTGTAAAAACATCACATGACACCCTACAACATCCTACAACAATTTTGTCACTCTAGCAACTTAAGTTTGCCATAAAAACAAGGGAAAGGGATTTATTTAGGCTATAACCTCTTTGATATGACTGTAACTTGATGAGGATACCATCTTAAGGGCTCACATCCCTCCAAACACACCACCCTACATGTTGTTGTAGCATCCCTTTTCCCTGTGGCCCAAAGAGGGATTCTGTTAGTGTCGGTCTTAAGCCCTCCATCGGTGATCAAAAGCTCTTTGCATGTGCATAGGTAGGTGTCTCATCAGTATCATTTTTGCATCCTGTTAGGCATGCCATAAAACTGATGGAGGAGCTGGTCCTTGTTCCCTTCTTGGCTTTGCTGGATTAGATCATATCATTTAAATGAGCTTGTGTTATACTTGTTTTCTTGAAATCCCAAGTCTTAGGTCTAGGGTTTTGGTCAAAAATCACTGCAAGGTCATGAGTCAAAGGTCTAATAGTCCCCAGCAAGCTGGAAGGACGTATGTAAATGTTCCATTGATATTTTTTCATCAGGTACAGCTCATTTATACCTTGGATTTAAAAACCCTGTTTTTAAACCCAAGGTCATGTGAAATTTGCAAAAAAAAGGAAAATTTTCAAAATTCTTCAAAATGCCGGCAATTACCCTGGTCTCCTCGCCAGAGTCCATCAGACGGTCAACCTACAAAAAGAACGAAGTTAAAGCACTCAAAAGATCAAATTCAGGACAAAGTGAACTCAAAACAGTGTTAAAAGTGAATGTCAAAGCAAAAAACATTAGAAAGTGGGTTTGGTAAGTTAATTTTTTCAAATTGGGCCTATAAAGAGTAAATTTCCCTCTAAACAGCCTCATTATGCATTTGAGAGCTTGCAAAAACGAGTGAGAGGTCAAAAGAGGTGATTTGCACAAAGCTGGAGTCATTTTCAGGGGCGCGACCACTCAGGCTCAGTGCGCGACTAGTTGGGTGGGGCGCGACCACTCAGCGACCCCTCTGCAATGTATTTTTCTCAAGGGCGCGACCACTCAGGTAGGGCGCGACCACTCAGAGCAGGGGCGCGACCACTCAAACTGTTTTTTACAGAACCACTCCAAATCGACCAAATCGCCCTCTTGCTTGCTAAATTGATCAAGGTAGGCACTCAATTCATGAATGATGATATGGATGGTGAAAAAAATGATGTGTGTCATGGTTTTATCATTTAAAGTTGCAAGTGAATGGATTAATATGGCTGTTGCTAATGTTTGTAAAATGCTAGGGTTTTGTGACTGTTTCAAGTGTTTATTGTCCCATTGATCCCTTCCCTTTTTCCCACTCTTTCATTAATAATCATGTTTGCATCTCTGTCCTATTTCATTTGCACATAAATGTTGCCCTTCCCCCATCCATAAGCTATAAACCCTACCCCTCTCACAAGCACTCAAACCCTAATTCCCTCTACCATACACATGCAAAAAACTAAAACAAAAAGAAAAGATACATTGTAAAGATTGAAGAGAGTCATGTAAATTTAATGTGCTGTATATATTTAAAAAGCATGTACAAACCTCTATATATCCTTGACATCCCCTTATACATGAAACATTTTCCCTTCATGTGAAAATGATGAGTATGTACTCCTTAATGTACATGTAACCCTTAAAGAACAAAAAGAGCAGAATCTGCCTTATAACACACATGAACTCCTCAGTGAATTTGGTGTATGGTGTCCCTATGTCCCTCTTGATTCATGTATGCCCCTTCCATGTTTATTATCATACATGTTTTGTCCCATATGAGATGTTCTTGGCAAATGATTTCCCAATGTTAAAACTGTTCCTATATGCATGACAATGTGTAAAGTTTCCCTTGAAAATTCCCTGTTATTATCATATATTCCCATTCCTTGTTAAGAAGTTCCCTCCCCTAACATTCCCCTCATGTTTTTTTTCCCCTTGAAACAGCATAGAGTTCAGTACTTTTGCAGGCAGAGGCAGCAGTCCAATTTGTCCTTCAGTTTGCCCATCTTGCCCCAAAACCATGCCAGATACCGAGACTTATGAGCAAGGTGATGACCATTCATCATCTACAGAGGTTGAGGTACAGAGGAGGCCTCATAAGGGTGGAAAGGGCGGTCATCACAGGTTATTGGGCTAGGATGCATGTTTGCAAGGCGAAGATGAAAATGTTCCAAAGAAGGTTGTCCGAGGTCCGCAAGAGGAAGAAGAAGACCAACCTGCTCCGTATCTTGGCTGAGGCCTCTCTCACTCACCATGATACTCATTAGCCTCCTCCTAGCAGCAAACCCAAGAAATTTTGAGAGTTTTGAGGCATTTTTGGCATTTTTGAGAATTTTACAGGTTTTGGCTTGAGTGGTCTCACCCCGCGCACGACCAGTCATGGGGACAGCTCAGAACGGGGAAAACTCTACATTTTTGGAATTGTCATGCAAAAATACACTTGCCTATGGATGGGTTTCAGATTTTATGAAGATTTGGGCTTCCAAAAGCTCAAAATACATGCAAATTTTGACTTTCTGCTCCTTTTTTGAGTTGCAGAAAGTTGCTTTGGGAGAAATGACTTTTGAGGGGTCAAATCAACTCCAAATTCAGAAATTCCAGTGGGGTTGGAAAGTAGACTCACAGACCTTTCCAATGAGCTATCTTGCACCTGATTTGGACACCGGGACGGCCCTCAAACAGAGTTGTCAATGCGCGCGACCAGTCAAAGTGAGGGGCACGACCACTTAGGGAAATTTCACTGTTTTGACCAGTTCGGCCAGCAAAACACTGTTTTTACTTTGGTTGACTTTTGAGGCATGTAAATGATGGATTTTTGTGTAATTTTCATGGCACTTAGATACTTTTACTCTCCTTTAACACTTCTAGAAGTTTCCTTGATGTAAATGGTAAATATTTAATGCATGGATAGGTTTCCTAAGTTTTAGAGGCAAGTTGTTTTGACTGCCTATTATCTAGTGATTAGTTTAGAATTAGTTGAAACAGCTCCTAGGAAACTGAGCTTGACCCCTAGAGGTGGCGAAAGGAGTTAGATCTTCTATATTATGCCTTCTCTTACTCATTTTCATGTTTGGACTCTTGAGGGAGAAGCTCCTATTGTATATTTCACTTTTATCTCTGCAATTTGAGGAAAAGGAAGACCAGGGTTTTGCAGACATCATTGGGATTCTTGTGGACTCTTGTGTTGATGGTGTGTTCTCTTATTGTAATTTTAAGTGTGTTTATGTGTTCCATATCTTTCTTTACTGTAGCTTATTAAACAAATGAAGTGATAAAGTTTGAATTCATGCATGTCATGCTCAGCTTTCAAATTTGTTTAATGTTTATGTTTTCCACTGCCTAAAGAGGATTCAAAGTCATTGTTTGCCCTCTTTAGCTTCTCCTCTTTCCTCCTTGATCATCCATCTCAGCTAAAAGCATCAGTACAAACTCCTACCTTGCCCCAAAGACAAAGACCCCCCTGCAAAAACTGAGCTCAATCCCCGCACCCTAAATTGCAGATCCTCAACTTGCCACCAAAAAACCCCAAAAAACCCCCAAATCAACTTTCAAATCAGTTTACTAGCCTAATATCTGTGTTACCTTTATTGGTCATCTCTTCCCATTGAAAATTTAACGAGATTGACCGGAGAGAGCCTTCTCATACCCCGTAGGGCTAGCTACGAGGTGAAATGGTTTGATGTTGCCTTGAAGGTTTGCCTTTCTCAGCTTGAGGTGAAATCTCAAGCGCTAACA